>PVJL010010410.1:22968-49755 GCA_004026885.1 Lyroderma lyra | reverse complement strand
ATTACTCAGGTTTGTGATTAGAACCTAAGATCATGGAATGGGGTCAAGAAGGAAGAGGTTATGAAATCATTAAAACATGTGGCACCAGCAATGCAATGGATTGAACTGAGGACAATGAAGTTTATCAGGATGAGAAAAGTAACTCTTCAAAAGACACCAGTAATGTAGAAATTGAATAAGATGATACTACTGATATTGACAATGATGGAGACGTCATATCTTTCTACCATACATAAAAGTCATAGATTTATTACTAGTATATAATTTTTCTTTACCTTGTATCTGTTTTTGTGTTTTGAACCTTTTGTGTTCTTGTGTTTTCTAATAATTTGTTATGTAAAATTTCTTGTACAGTAATATTAAGAAATAAAGTTTAAAATTCATTTACAATACATAAAACAAGTACATAAATATTAACAAATAAACATTTGAATTAAAAATTTAAAATGAATATAGATTTCCCCTGAAAGTCTGGGCCATGAGCATGCATGTGCATTATACATCGTAAAATATGGTATATCTTTATTAAGTTTTATCTACTCAACTTACCAGTTACTAAGAGATGTATGGTTTTTGTTTTTGTTTTGTTGTTGTTGTTGTTGTTTTGTATGTGGGTAGTTCCCTGGCTGGGAATTGAACCCAAGCCGCAGCACTGACAGCGACAGCGCCAAAGCCTTAAGTCACTACACCACCAGGAAACTCCTACAGGTGTATGTTTAAACATCTTACTATCATGGAGGATTTGTAAATTTCTTCTATCAGTTCTGTAAGTTTTTTTCCAAATACATTGTGAGTCCTTTTTATTAGAAGAATACAAATTTAAGGTTGGCATTCTTTTCTGTTGAAATTAAAATCTATCATTACAGTGAAAGTAATCATTGTCCATAATTTACTTCTTTTCTATATATGTTCCTTGAAAAAATTATTTTAGCATTTTATTTTCACCATTTCTGTGTACATGCAAGATATAATTGTCTTTAATTCAATATGACATATTTGTGTTTCAATGGATATTTTTGTAATATTTATTGTGCTAGATTACTCATATACTTTTATTTTATTTCATATTTGTTGCTTAACACTTCTTTTTTTTCAATTCATTTTTATTGTTAGACTTATTGGGGTGACATCTGTTAGCAAGGATTACATAGGTTTCAGGCATACAATTCTACAGTGCATTGTCAACCAAGACGGACCAGAGCGAAAGCATTTGCCAAGAATGTTTTCATTAATCAAGAATGAAAGTCGGAGGTTCGAAGACGATCAGATACCGTCGTAGTTCCGACCATAAACGATGCCGACTGGCGATGCGGCGGCGTTATTCCCATGACCGGCCGGGCAGCTTCCGGGAAACCAGTCTTTGGGTTCCGGGGGGAGTATGGTTGCAAAGCTGAAACTTAAAGGAATTGACGGAAGGGCACCACCAGGAGTGGAGCCTGCGGCTTAATTTGACTCAACACGGGAAACATCACCTGGCCCGGACACGGACAGGATTGAGAGATTGATAGCTCTTTCTCGATTCCGTGGGTGGTGGTGCATGGCTGTTCTTAGTTGGTGGAGCGATTTGTCTGGTTAACACTTCTTTTTAAATCTCATTTTCTATCTTTGAGTAAATGGTTTTTATTGTGAAATTTATTGGGGTGAAGTTGTTTAGTAAATCTTACAGAAGTTCCAGGTGTATAATTCTACAATACATTGTCTATGTGTTGCATTATGTGTTCACTACATAGAGTCAGTTCTCCTTCCATCACCATATATTCGATGTCCCCACCCATTTCCCCTTATCCTCAGGTAAGTGCTAAACTATTTACTGTACCCATGAGTTTTTGTTTCTCTGTTGCTTTCAGTTTTATATTCCACATATTAATAAAGTCATGGGATTCTTATTATTTTTCTGTTTAGCTTACATTTCTTAGCATGATGATCTCAAGGTCCATTCATGTTGTCGCAAAGGGCGGTGTGGTATCTTTTCTATGGCTGAGTAATATTTTATTGTGCATATGTATCACAAGTATTTTATCCAGTGATCTATCAAAAACACTTTGGTTTCTTCTATGATTTGGCCACCATAAACAGTGCTGCAGTTAACATAATGGAAAATAACATATATCATTATGGAATCAGGTTTTTCAAATTTGGGAAATAAATACCCAGGAAAGAAATTTCTGGGACATATAGTAACTCTATTCTTAAGTTTTGACAAAGTTCCATACTGTCTTCCATAGCAGTTATACCAATTTGTATTTTCTCCATCAGTGTATGAGAATTTTTCTCCACAGCCTCTCCAACACTACTTATTTCTTGTCTTGTTGATAATATCCATTCTAACAGGTGTAAAGTGGTGTCTCATTGTGGTTTTGATTTGCATCTCCCTAGCAGCTAGTGAAGGTGTGCAGTGTTCACATATCTGTTTGTTGTTTGTATGTATTCAGGGAAGAACTATCTGTTCAGGTTCTTTGCCATTTTTTAATTGGATTGCTTGGTTATTTGTTCTTGAGTTGCATAAGTTCTTTATATATTATAAATATTAGCCCCTTATCAGACACATTGTTTTCAAATATTTTCTCATTCATTTGGTTGCCTTTTTTCATTTTTGATACTTTTGCTGTGTAGAAGCTAGATTATTGCATCTATGAATACTTATTTTTATCTTGAAAATTTGGGATTTCATGTTCTAAAAGGAAATTGTTACTTACACTTTGGCCTCTATAAACCTGATTTATGTCTCCAGAATGAGCAGAATTGAGTCAGCTCTAGAATCTAAATCCCATCAGGACCCTCTCTCTGCATGAACACATTTGGATAAGGACCACATGTAGAAACTGAGGCACTCCATTCTATAATCTGCTGTCAATATTTACCCCTTCCTCTCTTTCTCCACTTCTCATCTCTTTCCCCTCCATTCTCACACACATGCACAAGCCATGTTTTTCAGGAACAAACAAAGACAGACACAGGGATCTTATAATCTTTAAGAACGTGTAGTGTCTTAGAGTCTTTGCAGGTCTTTTACAACATTATCTCATTTGAACCTAGTAACGACTGTGAGGAAACTTTGAAAGCACTGATATCTTTATCTGCCAGATTAAGTACCAATATATTTGAATATGTGAAAAAACTATAACTGTGCCTCAACCATCCCATTTCTGGTCTTATTTTCTTTTATACTAAAATGCTCATAAATAGTTGTAATTCATGGACCATGATTGCAGTAGTGGTACAATACAGTGGTACAACACCAAGAGAAACAGTTGTATTGTAAGACACATTAGAAGTAGCAGAAGAGTAGAATTATAGTTGTATAAGCAATAAAAGATAGCTGCAGAAGTAGTGAAAGTAATGACAGCTTACAAATTCGCAGTAGAATGATGAATAACAGCATCAAATTGGTATCAGTGACATAAAAAGTAGTGTTTGTGCTAAATGTGTTTACCTAAATAACCTCTAGAGAGGTACAGAAATCATTTGAAAAGTGCACTGCTAATCACACCTTCCATATGACAGCTAACCATTATGTTTTCTAATGTAGTACAAAAATAGTGACAGTGACAATTAAAGCCACAGAAGTTCATTGGCATTTTCATGGACCTGGTACTTCACAGGTATTATTCCCAAATTGTGTCATGATTCAACAATGTATGAATCATTATCCCATTTTCCAGACAAGGGCAGCTCAGCTCAGTAAAGTAACGCAACCAAAACCAAACTCTTAATATGCGATATGACCATTATTTGAATTTAAGCAAGAACAAACCTCAGGTTTATGCTCCAAATAATTTGAAATCAACATTTATGAAATAAAAACTCATGATGTGGAAAAACAGTCATATACCAGTGATAGGATATTAATTCACTGCAGTCATTTCATAAGAGATAACAGTGGACAAAATACATCACAATATATGAGACTTAAATAATGCACTTACTAAGGTGAGTATAATTAATACTTGTCTAATTATATGCCATGGAAACAGAAAATATGTGAGCATACTCAATTGTTCATGTAGCAGTCTTTAAAAATTGGCCTGTTATTACTCCAGAAGTAAAGCCTCAATAGATATCAACTAAGTAGAAATGTTACAGAAAGTATTGGAACAACTCAGAAATTTCAAAAAATATATAATCGAAAGTAAAACCACCCATAAAAACCTTTTATAAATAAAAATTAAGAAACTTCCATTTAATAATATTTTAAGAATTAATCAGAACCTCAATACTGAAAGGGTAAAATATGTAAACATAATGAAAACATGATACCAGAATCCACAGAATTAGCTTGTAAAAACATTCAAAAATTTTTCTATGCTGTATAATATTTTTCCCCTGGTTGGTTCCCTGGTTGGGAATTGAATCCAAGATGTGGCAGTGAGAGTGCCAAAGCCTAGACACTACAACAGGGATGCCCCCCCATGTATTCTTACATTGATTAGCAAGCCTAAATAAAAATGCATCAATTAATAATTAAACAAAACTACACAATAAAAATAAATAAATTTAAGGAATACATAACAGAAAAATTAATATAATATGGAAGATATAATTTATGTACAATCAGAACAAACACAGTTACTAAATTCAACGAGTTGTTTTTAAATATCAAAGACCAACAAAAAAAATGAACCATTAATAATAGAGAACAATAAAGATAAGTTATTACGTTTATGAGGGAAGTAAAAAATAGGTAAAGGCAACATTTTCTGAACTCTATGTAAATAAAAGTAATCTAGAAAAGTACACATGTCTCCTAAGACCCCAATAAAATGCAAACTTTCTAAATAGACCTGTTAATAAGGAACAAATGAAGTATTTAAAGAATTTACCGCCTTCCTGCAGAAGTGCATTTAGCCCTATAATTTTAACAGCAGATTTCCAACAATTTGAGAAAGAGGAACTTGACTAAAACTAAAACTTTCTGATCAGAAGAAGGAGATAGAAGAGAAAAAAAGAATTTTAAATCATTATTAAAGCTGGAAAACATCATACTCAAATCCAATCACGGGGCACAAAAAAACTATGGGCCAAATGCACTTAAAATTATTAAATTTAATTTATATTAGCAAACATAATCCAAACAATACTCTATTTCAATGGACTGAAAAACTAATTTACATCATCTTTGCTTGAAGCAGGAGAAAGCTGTTTGATAAAATTGAAAATCCATTCATTATTTAAAATTTAATAAAATAAAAGTGTGCACGTGTCTAATTTTGTTTATTTCTTATGGTCTTTAATTTAAGACCTGTCTGAGACTGGATATGGGATCTCCTCCACAGTAAAATGCCACGTGTTTTGTGGGACCTGCAGTGGAAATATCAGTGATCAGTCTTGACCTGTATCTCTGCCATCTTGTTGAGCCCAGTATATGTGTGGTGTGGTGCTTAGACTTGCAGCACCTAAAAATAGAGGAAACTTACTGTATCTCATTAGAACATTAATAGAAGTAGTATTAAAATTAGTAACAAGAAAGTAGGCATCATTATGATGGAGACTAAAGAAAAGGAAACAATATAAGATTTTGAGAGACCCTCATGGTGGCTGCTAAGATTTGGAAGGAATATTTTAGCTGTCCAGGTATCTTCTCAAGAGTGTGTTGCCTCAGCCTCATATTAGTTTTACAGCCCAGGGTTCCAGTGTAAGAAGTGAAGTTCCCACAACTTCTGGCTGTGAAAACCAGTGGAGATTGTGGCTGAATTATATGAAAAAGGCATGTTTTTATCCTGCAACTGGCGCCATCTCCAGCCAGATGCTGATTCAGATACAAAAACACATGTGTAATCATGTGGGTTTGGAAGTAAGTCATGCTTGGTCTATGGTAATGACAGCACCCTAGTAGTCTGTGGATTTTCAAGAAAATATCTCACTCGGGGGACTGTCTAAGGTCACTATCCTGGATCTTCTCACTACGTGGCAATATGTGGAACTGGAATATTCTCTCTCCAAGTGTGATATTCATGAACAGACACACCTCAAAGTCACAGGGACAGAGAACAAGCCAGTACCCTCAGCTGAATGACAGTTCTGCTTGCTGATGGAGGTGCGTCATGACAGGAAAACTGTTACTGGAAATGCACTGTTACCATGGGGCAGCCCTGGGTCTTCCAATTCTGGCTGCCACACACTGTTAGTATCTCTTGTGTCAAGGTTCTCTCCCAGCTCATTTTCTTACTTGAATATGGAGATGACAATCCTTGGAGGTCTGTGAGCAAATTCATTCATGTGCTGCAATAACCAAACTTTCTGGCTCATAGCAGGGCCTCAGTTCACGGTAGTGATATTTTTACACCTATATTGAGACTTACTTTTGCTTCTACATTATCTTTAACCTCCACCTCCAATTTAATGGTGTTGGTTTTTACTTTAACCTAGTGACTCCAAGTGACTTTTCATCTCTCTAAACTCTCTCTCTCACACACACAAGCAAGTAAGCAAGCATTGCACACACACACACACACACACACACGCACATGCACATGAACAGAGAGAGAGAGAGAGAGAGAGAGAGAGAGAGAGAGAAATCCTAGCAGAAGTTTAAGTCTTTAATTTGACTACCACTTAATAAGCCCCTATTATGCCACAGACAATAGTAGAAGTTTCTGATATAGCATGAATGCCTAATTTATAATGACCGTTTTCTAAATTCTAGATATAATTAATTATTGAATTGAGCTGTAAGAAGCTTCCAAAATGGACTTTCTTTACCATGATAAGACTTGTAGAAAAGTGATAATTGATTCTAAGGAGTAAAACCTGTCCTTCTCTGTCTGCTTAGTGAGTTGAATAAAGACTTCTTCAAGTATACATATGTTCTGAGTAAATTTTCTCTGAAAATGATAAAACATAAATAGGATAAATAAGATATATATTGACAAATTGCCCATATAATTGTCTAGAAAAACATATAAGTGACTTTATCTTATCATGTGCAGAATTTTGCACCATTTTTAAAAATTTTTTGTTTTTGTGGTTAACCAGAGTTCACAGAGTCTCTCACCATCATCATGAGCTGTGACCCAGGAGGGCAAAGTTATCAGAGCCTGGTTCTCAGACGTCCTGTAGTAAAACCAGGGGATTCTTCCAGGTACTAAAGTTGCAGGAGGTGAGTGAACATTCTTGATAATCCCATCACAGATGAAACTTATTGATGACTTCACATATTGCCAAACACACCCATAATTTAATTGCAATTTTTCATTTGTACTTAGAAAAATGCAGTGAAGTACCTTTATTTTCAAAAGGAAATAGATGCCCCAGTCTTTCACATGCCAAAGAAATTGCCTACATCAGAGAAAACCCACGTTTCTTACACTTTCACATTGGACATGTGGCCTCAAGATTGTGACAATAAATTACTCTTCCTTAGGCTCCTGGTTGGTGGTGCATTGCTATGGAAGCTCTAGCCCACTAACACCCTACCAGTCCCCAGAAGGTTAAAGCTAAGCCTACTGTAAAGGGTTAAAGCCAGCCCCACCACCCTGTCTTGACCTTGGTATAATCACTCCATGTCTGTGGTTGAGAAATTCCTGGGGCTGACATTTACTGTGCATGTACTGCCTTATGTAACCATAAAAACCTAAACAATTACTACTGCGCAGATGCGGCAAGATGCCACTTTTGTTTGAATATGTATATATAGACCCAGTTGCGCAATAAAGTGGTTTGCTTGCTGGTGTGTTTATGATCCCCCGTGTCGGCTCTGCATGTGTTTTTTCAATTGAATGTACTACTGCTGAAACCTGCCCTGCCTGGAAACCTTGGCAATGACATTTGGCACAGTGGGCAGGATGAGGTGAGTGCTACCCCCAGCGCCTCTGAGGGTCCCTGGGTGGAAGAAATGTGGCCTCCCACCTCCCTATGGCACCCAGTAGCCACGTTTCTGGCCACATGGACAGCTCCAGAAGACTGGGATGAGATGAGGCCAACACATGAGGATATCAAGAAGGCCCTGGAATCTATGGAGCCAATCGTTCTGCCGGCAAACTGGGAGGTGGCCGGCCGGGTAGCCTTGCTGTGGCACACCATCCAGGAGATGCAGGAGAAAGCTCAACAGGGTTGTAAGAACCTGGGTGAACTTTGCTCCTGTCCCCATGTCAGCTCCAGCTCAGGAATCATAGCAGTCCATACCCTGTGCTTATATCTCCTGAGAAGCCTGTTGCTTAAGCAAGAGCTACCCAATGTTAAAGGCACATCCAGATTTCAAGTAGTGTCCACCTTATGTAGCCACCCTAGAACTGCAAATTTATCAGATAGTGATGGAGCTGCAAGTATATCGCTATCAGGTAGACCTTCATTCTAGAGCAGTGGGGGTCAGGTCTCTGGAGCAGGTTCTTTAAGGGACCTGGGCCTGGCACAGTACTCAACACTCATGGAAAATAAGCAGTCAGCAGCACAAAGTCTGGTCTTTCAAGGACACCTGGGGATGGCATTGTTTTCAGTACCCCTACAACAGTGGTTAGATCTAAAACGCACTCCATCACTGTTTCCTGTACACCTTCAATTCTGTTTCCTATCTTATCATTTCTTTGCTGTCTTCTATTTTTTTGTTTATTTGTTCTTCAATTTATGTTTTTACATTTATATAATATTTTGAATTAATGTGTTAAATTCATGTAAGTAAAATTTAATAATTATCTTAATAAAGAGTACTTTCATGAGCATTTATCTCATCCATCATCACTATAAAACTGTGAAATATTTCATCTCCCAAAACAAAATATATCACCCAAACCTTTTACTTTCCACTTCTTTTTTCAGCCTCTGCTAACCTTAATCTATTTCTCTCTTGGATCCCATATTTATTCTGGATAATTTTATTATTCAAAAAATATAATTTATTTTCTTTCTTGTCTGCTCACAAAGATTTTAAATTAAGTCATTAATTTTTGTTTTTATTTTCATTGGGAATGTTTTTTTGTTATTATTTTTGTCATTTATCAATGGAAACTTCAGATGAATTGAATATTAAATGCATAAAATAAAAGCCTTTGGTAAATAGTGAATAACGTGTACTTGTGAAAACTGGTAGAAGTCGGATAAATTTATGAAGACACTCAATTAACCTGAAGTCAAGAAACTAGCTCTCTGACTCTGGTACCTTCAAAGCAAAGAATATGTGGTCAAATAGTCTTATAAGTTTTACTAGCTCTGTGACATTGGACATGTTAGTGAACCTGTAAAACTTGTTTCTCCAGCTTTCAATATGTTTTACAGGATTGGGTGGATCATTCTTTTTAATTAGTTCTTGCAATTCTTCTATAAATGAAACTGAAGGAATGCACACAAGGAATAGCTAAGTTGCTAATGAAGAAGTCCTTTGATATAGTATATGAATATACCTATTTCATTTTCCATTGACTTCCACACATTCCTGCTTTAATTAAGACACCAGAAATACAAAGTGGGTCAGTGAAGTTTAGCAAATTAAGTTAGACATACTCTTTCTGTATATTTTATTGAAAATGTACCTTAACTTAAACAAACACACACACATTGACGGGAATGCAATGTACAGTATAGAAAATAATCAATACAATTGCAATAATTATATACAATGAGGGATGGATTATTACACTTATTGAAGTCATTCCTTTGTGAGGTATATAAATATTTAATCACTATGTTGTTTTGTGCACCAGAAACTGATATAAAATTGTATGGCACAAAATATTGAAAAAAATTTTTTAATTAAAAATATATGCCTAAGAAAAGCTGTCTACACTGATAGGTTGGAAAGTGATTTTCATGACAATTTTTTAGTGTGGTGACTTTGATTGGTGTCCAGTAATTACTCAGAAGAAAGTAATCTCAAAAATAACAAACACTGCAATGATCAAATTGACATCCCTCATCTAATGACTAGTGTACTTTTTGGGGTAGAGTGTTCTGTCTTGTTGCTTTTTCTGAAATGATTTGTTTTTTAGAACTATTGAATTTAATAAATAAAAAATAATTTCACACATTTTCTGACTGTCAGTGATGTTTTATATGTTTTCTGACTTTTTACTGTACTATGTAATTCACATATGCACATCTCCACTGCTAATGCTGTTCATTTAATATTCTTTCATTACTTTGGAATAACTTCTTAGAAATAATATTACTTCTTAAAATAATATTAACTTGCTTATGGTTTCAGAGACTTAATTGTGAACAACTGTAAAAATGTGGCGTGTTTGAAACTACAGTTCCTTTGAAATTAAAATATCAAGCCAATTTTATTGTACATGCACTGTAAAATGAAATATTAAACAAAAGAAAAATATTTTAAAAACTCAAATATACTATTTTGAAAATCAATTTAAATGTAATGGAGATTATTTTTATAAAATGGAGTATAACAATGTCATCTACAGAAAAAAATACTGTCACCACCTGTAGACACTAAGAAAATACTGATGTTTCTACAAAAATTACAAGAATAAAATGAGTTCAGAATAATTTAAGAAGAATCATTTCAGATAATTTTTAACAGACAATGTTAATGGTATCAAGCTGATGCATATCATATAAATTTTTTTTTATGTGGGTAGTTTTCTGGCTGGGAATCAAACCCAGACTGCAGCATTGACAGCGCTGAAGCCTTAGCCATTACACCACCAGGGAACTCTCTCATATAATTTTAATAGCAAAACCACTGATGGTACTAAAGATACAATTACTGTTACCAAAAATAACTGGTGTGAATTTATTTCTAACACAAATAACAGCAAATTTAAAGTTTCATTTGCAATTATGAAGTTTTCTATAAATTATTTTAAGATTTATTTTTATACCAACAACCAGGTAGCATTTACAGCAGAAGTGTAGACAATTTAGTTATCATAGCTACTGTTGTCACTGGTGCCTTAATTGTATTTTGTTGTACTTTTTCTGGCTGCATTTGTGGAAAAACTGGGTACCCTCAATTTCTTACCTATAACCTTGGTATAAACATTCCCACAAATGCCACCAATACAGCAAATACTAATTTGTCCATCTCATCTTTTCCCAAACTTCTGCCAGAGGCCGTCAGAGTTAGTGATTTAAAAATTAATGACACACATTGAAAAAAGTGGTCCAGAACTTTGTGAGTGCCTTGGAAAAGTTTGTTGAACAGGGGAATGCTAGCTTTAGCCAAGTTCATAGTTTCTACCATGACAGACATTTCAGAAAGTTACACCTGCCTACTCCTAGAAGTTATCACAAATTTTAGTGAGTTGGGAAAGCTTTCTTAGAACAAAAACTCCAAATTATCTCCAACCATATCTTGGTAGAGACACTCTAGAGAAAAGAGACCAAGTCTCAGAGAACACAAACCCACCTGGAAGTGATTGCACCCCCTACTTATAGCCTTCCAAGTTGTGACTTCCCTCACCTGTACTTCATCCATACTTTCTTTCTTTCACCTTTCCCAAGTAAATCCCACTGAAAAAGTCTGATTCCAGACTCTGCCAGTGTATACTCTGAGACAAGACAAGCCCCAAGTAACATTCATGGTTTCCCACCTGGGTTTTGAAAGCATCGCATGGCCACCTGCTTTCTAAATTCACTCTTTGTGTTGGAGCAAGCTGGAGGAGGAAGGACCCTGTCAGAAATTTGGTCAGGCAAATTCCAGGATCTCCAGAGGGGTGTAGGACCACAAATCCAAGAGAAAACATCAGTTTGTGCCATCCAGGAGGCTCACCGTACTGAAGCAGTTCATCCACAGTGATTTGTTGCCTGGTTATTCCTCTTCAGCCAAGACCACAATGCAGGGTGCCATGGCTCATGCAACTCAGGACCCTGCATTGCTTTCACAGTGATGATTTTTTTCACATCAATTATGTATCCATAAATATTTTGGTGTTGGAACCCTAAATATAGACAGTAGATCTTCTTTTTAAATAGGAGTAAAGTTTTTAGTTTTTATTATAAAACTCTATTATTTCACGTTGTTTTATGGAAATATTTCCATTCTAGTATAATTTTCTTTAGAGCTTTGCACCAATTTCAGTGTTTGATGTCATTTTCAAATAATTTTGGTAAATTAAGATCCCCCCAAAAAAGTGCTTGTTCTATAATATATTCCCACTGAAAATCCAAGCAGGCTAACCTTATTGAGAACCATGTGCTTGATTTCTTTATTAATTTTTTGCTAGAAAACCTCATATAGCTATCCTTTTATTAACACTGCATGAGGGAAATTAAGCAAGGTTTTAAAAAAATTAATTATTAAATTTAATGTAAAAATCTGAGCCTAAATGCTTAAACACTGAGATGAAAGCAAGTATTAACATGATAACAATTTTTGATTAGGTATCTTTTATTGTTAAATTTATTGGGGTGACATTACTTAGTAAAAATTAAGTAAGTTCCAGGTGCACAATTCTACATTACAATCTCCATGTGTTGCACTAAGTGTTCCTCACCCAGTCAGTTCTCTTTCCATCACCAAGAAAATTTTTTTTGGTAGTTCCCTGGCTGGGAATTGAACCCAGGCCACAGTATTGAGAGTGCTGAAGCCTAGCCACTACACCACTAGGGAACATCCACCAAGACAATTTGTACTAACTTTTTGATTTAAGAACCTGATATGCAAATTGCTTCTTCAAAGAGGATATTGAGAATGAGGGAAGTGACAAATACATCTCTACTCAAATACTATTGAAGAAATTATCTGCTCAGAAACTTCCACAATATAATTTTTTTTAAATTTACTTTTATTGTTAGAGTTATTGGGTGACATTTATTAGCAGGAATTACATAGGTTTCAGGCATACAATTCTACAGTGCATTTGCAACTTGTAAAATAAGTTCACCTCCTAATGTGATTTCTCTTTCCATCACCATATATTTAGCTACCACAAAAATTTTTAACAGAGCACAAAAATTCTGCTATTAACAAATTATGAAATAGTTTAACATGCGTTAAACATGTTAACATACCATTAAGTCTGAATTTCTAATCCACTATTAAAGAATCTCTAGAATTACCTGTAAAGTAAAAGACACTTAACAATATACAATATGTTTGAGATCTTCTATGATATAAAAATTTGCATATTGCACTCTTGTATTTTATAAAGAAATATTTTGAAACTGAAATCAGTAACCTTTCAAAAAGATGCTGCAGTTGTTCAAGGCTGGACATGGGTAAGACTGCAGATAAGATCCCCAGGGTTCCAGGGTGTGTGCACCTGCAGGCCATAGTGATGCTAGCTTCTTCACCAATTTTCTTCAGTGACTTCCTGGTGATAAGCCGTTTCTGTCAAAGGTGGTCATGCATATCCTTGTGGTCTGTTGCGCTTTTCCCAGAAATATGGAGCAAGCTCCTGAATCATCCTGTGTTGATCCTGGAAATATTTCTTTGTTGCTGTGGAATGAAATGCAGTAGGACCACAGTGATGTGGACAAGTTTAGGTGTTGTGATGTACTGGGGAAAAAGTAAAAACCAGCAGTGCCCATTAATGGTTGTTATTAATGTTAAGCTGAAATTACATTTTATTAAACTGAATCAGTCTTTATGAAAGCAAACAATCAATTTTCTAAAATCATTCTAGAAAAAGTGCTACATATTCCATTCTTTAATATCACTATGGTCACTTGCCTGGGGTCTTTGTGTTGGTCAGGTGAGGGTCTGGTTGAATCTCTCTGCTTGTCAGGTTAAAAGACAGCTTGGGGTAATGTGCTCCTCCTGTTGATGGTTCCTAGGATCACTTTTGGTAGTCAGGGTCATGTCTTTTTGGGTGTCTATGCTGGTCATATTGAGTGTCTCTCAGAGGTCTCAGTGTGAGTCAGTTTGGAGGTTGGTATGGGATTTCTGTGCTGCCCATATTGGCTGTCTTACTGAGGTCTCTGGCTTGGAGAGTTTGTGGGTCTGCTGAGGTCTCTGTGCTGGTGACGGGGCTCTCTGCCTGGGATCTCTGTGCTTATCCAGTTTGAGGGTTGCTGGGGGTCTCCATGCTGGTCATGTTGTGGGTATGCCAGGGTCTCTGTGATGGTCAGGTTAAGGGTCTTACTGGGACTTATGTGCCCAATCATGTTAAGGGTATGTGAGGGGTCTCTGCTGCTCAGGTTGGAGGTCTGCCTGGGGTCTCTGCTGCACAAGTTGGGGGTCTGCTATAAGTCTCTTTGCTGGTAAAGTTGGAGGTCTGGTTCAATCTCTGCTTGTGTTGTTGGGAATATGGTAGGGGACTGAGCTGATCAGGTTGGGTGTCATCAGGAGTTTCTTTGCTTTTCAGGTTCCAAGTCTGCTGGACTCTCTGTGATCATAACGTTGAGTGTGTGCTTGGATCTCTGTGCTGGTCAGGTTGGAGATCATCTCAGGATCTCAGTGCTAATCAGATTGAGTGTCAGCCTGGAAACTTAGTGCTGGTCAAATTAGGGGTCTTCTGCAGATCTCTGTGCTCAGTGAAATTTGGAGGCTGCATTTTGCCTCTGTCCTGGTCTTGTTTGAACCTGCTTGGGTCTCTGTGCTAGTCACCAGAACATCTGCCTGGGCACTTCATTTTGACCAGGTTGCAGGTCTGCTGGGGGCCTCTGTGGTGTTCAGGTTAGAAATCTGTTGGATTTTT
This sequence comes from Lyroderma lyra, assembly GCA_004026885.1. Taxonomy (NCBI): domain Eukaryota; kingdom Metazoa; phylum Chordata; class Mammalia; order Chiroptera; family Megadermatidae; genus Lyroderma; species Lyroderma lyra. Next base: position 35,227 of record PVJL010010410.1, on the reverse strand, counting down.
CTTTGCTGCTCCACTTGGGAGTCTGCTGGGTCACTCTGCTTGGCATGTTGTGTTTCTGCCTTGGTCTTTGTGCTGGTCAGATTGATGGTATGCCAAAATTCTGTGTGTTGGTCAGAATGAGGGTCAGAGCAGGCCTCTGTGTTGGTCACATTTGTTATTTTCCTAGGATCTCCGTGCTCACCTGTTTTGAGGTCCACTGGGTGTAATTGTGTTGTTAAGGTAGGCAATCTTCCTGAGGATTTTACGACATGTAAATTTGGTCCACTCAGGGATCTCCGTGTTTGTCAGGTTGAGTGTCTGCATGGGGTCCCTGCCCAGTCAAAGTTGGGGTCTTACTGGGGTCTCTGTGCTGCTGTATTTGGAAGTCTGCTGGTCTCTGTAGTGGTCACAGTTAGTATTTGCCTTGAGTCTTTATGGTGGTCATTTTGAAGTTATGCCTACGGTCTCCATGCTAGTCATGTCGGGGTGTGTTTTGATCTCTCTGCTAGTCAGGTTTGGGGACAGTTAGAGTACTATGCCTATCAGGTTTGGGATCTACTGGGATTCTTTGTGATGGTGATTTTGGGGTTATGCCAGGAGTCTTTATGCTAGTCATTTAGAGGTTTGTCAGGGTACTCTATGGTGGATAGGATGGGGATGTGCTGGAGATTTTGTGCCTTGTCAGGTAGGGGTCTGCTTAGGATATCTGTGCTAATCTGTTTGGAGATCTGCTGGGTCTCTCTGATGGTCAGGTTAATTGACTAGTGGATACTGTGTTTGTCAGGTTGGATGTCTGCAGGGGATCTCTTTTCTTGTCAGGTTCCAGGTCTGATAGGGTCTCTGTGATTGACATGCTGTGTTTCTGCCTGAGTTCTCTGTGTTTTTTAAGTTTGACATAGGTGTTGGGTTTTGATTCTGGTCAGGTTGGAGTCAGTGTGGGTCTCTGTGCTGGGCAAGTTGGGGTTTTGCTTAGGGTCTGTATGCTGCTCTTATTGACGGTATGCCTGGGAACACTGTGCTCATCAGGTTGAGGTCTTTTTTAATGTATCTGTTGGTCAGGTTGGGGGGACTGATGAGGTTGGGGTTTGTCTGGGGCAGTGGTCTTTGTGCTGGTAAGGTTTAGAGTTTCCTGGGGGTCTTTGTGCCGGTGAGTACTGGGGTCTGCTGGGAGTCTCTGTGCTATTCAGCTTAGAGGTCTTCTGAAGGTCTCTATGCTGGTCAGATTGACATTTTCTGGGAGCTTAGTGCACTGACTAGTTTGAGGTCCTGATGGAATTCTTTTTCTTGGTCAAGTTAGGGGTCTTCTGGGGATCTTTGTGTTGGTCATGTTGGGGTTATTTCTGGGGTCTCTGTTGTTGTGAGCTTAGAATTGTGCCTAAGGTCTCTTTGCTAGTCAGTTTTGAGGTTTTCTTGGGGTTTCTTTGCTGGTCAGTTTGGGGGTCTTCTCAGGGTCTTTGTACCCAGTCACATTGGAGTTTCACCTGGGATTTCTCTGCTGGTGAGGTAAGAGATTGCCTGGGGTCTTTCTGATGATCAGTTTTGAAATCTGCCTGGGTTCTTTCTGCTTGTCATTTTGGGGTTCTTCCATGGTTCTCTGTCCTGGTAATGTTGATTGACTGCCTGAGTTTTCTGTGGCTGAGCATATTGAGAGTTTGACTTGAGTCTCTCTACTGGTCTTGTGATGGTCCCGGCACGATTTTATGTGCTGGCAATGTAAGGAGTCTTTAGGGTGTCTGTCTGCTCAGTTATAATAAGGGTCTGCCTGGGTCTCTGTACTGGTCTTGTTATGAGCCTGGCAGGGGTTTATGTGTTGGTAATGTATGGGGTCTTCAAGGTGTCTATGTGCTCAGTTATAGTAAGGGCCTGACTGGGTCTCTGTGAAGGTCATTTTGAGGGTTTTGTTTGATCTTCCTGCTGCTTAGGTTAGGGTGCTTCTGGGAACTTTTCTGCACAGTTTGGGGTCCTTCAGGTGATTTCTACCTGGCCAGGTTATATGTCTACTTGTGGTCTCTGTGCTGGTGAGGTTTGGGGTCAACTAGATGTGTCTGTGCTGCTCAGAATTGTTGTTTGAGGAGTGTGTTCTAGTGATGTTTGGGGTCCCCTGGGCCACTATGTTGGACATGGAGTATCTCCCTATGGTCTCGGCAACAAGTCATGTTAGGGGTCCACTCGTGGTTTTTATGTGTGTCAGAATGGATGATTGCTTGCAGTCTCTGTCTTTGTCAGTTTGGGGATATACTGATGTTCTCTGTGCTGGCCACGTTAGGAGTGTACTGGGAGCCTCTGTGTACAGTAATGTTGAGGGTCTGCCTGGGGTGTGTGTGATGGCCAGTTTGGAAGTCATCTGGTTATTCTTTGCTTATCATATTGGGGTGTGTCTTTGCTGGTCAAATTCAGTGTCTGCCTAGAGACTTAATGCTGGTAAGGTTGAAAGTCTTCTTGGAATCACTGTGTTGATTATGTTAGGATATCTGACTGTCGTTTCAGTGCCAGGTAATGTTGGATCTTCCAGGACTCTCTTTGTTGGTCAGATCAGAAGGCTCCCTTAGGTCTCTTTACAGGTCAAGTTGCCTGTACTAGTCAGGTTGGGGGTCGAACAGAGATTCCTGCTGTTCAAGTTAATGATATGCTAATGTTCTCTATGATTGTGAGGTTTGGGGCATGCTTAGAGTCTCTGTATTTGTCACTTGGGTATTTGCCTTGGATCTCTGTTCTGTTCAGTTTGAGGATCTGCCTTGGGTGTCTGCACCGGTCAGGTTTGAAGTTTGATTGACGTGTCTGTACTTCACAGGATGGGTATGTACCTGTTGTCTCTGTACTGGTCATGTCAGAGATATGTTAAAAATCTCTATGTTTGGGATGTGCTGGATGTTCTCTCCAATCCCTACTAAAGCTACAAATGGTCTGAGCCTAGGGCTACCTTGAGGGGTTTAAGTTCTGGCAAGGGGCATTTTCAGAACAGATGGAGGCTCTCAGGTCCCTCATAACTGAGGTTCTGTGAGAGTGGTCCCTCCAGGAGGCATCCATGATTCAGATGATTCAGAGAGATGATTCAGAGAGATCTCTGCATATCTTCCCATTTGTGGTATCTTTGAAAACTCCGCTTCACATGTGAGCTTGGTACTAAATGAGTTGGATCTACACTATGCCTGTACCCAATTGACTCCCTCCTGACCATGGCCTCCCACTGGTCCTATGTTCCCTAGTGACTGGCCTAGGGCCTCACACTGCACTCTGTGCAACAAGAGGAAGGTGAGTATTTTAACAGAACTCTCTCACTTTCATCTTCCTACTCTGTTTGACAATCCTTTAAATTTTCTGAGAGGTGGTGCCAGTGCCGTGGCCTTCTTTGGCTCTACTTGTGTACCCCACCAACATGAAGAAAGCATGGATGGAGACATCCAACCACCTCAATAGCCTGGTGGTCATGGCAGGGAATTGTAGATGCATGGCTTAAGGGCTGGAGATCAGCTGAGCTGTGCTATGTGGTGGCTTCTTGCCCCTGGTTTAAGCTCTGGTCCTGGTATATCTCAAAGCCCGGCTGGGGTGCAATCTTGGACTCTGAGTTCTTATGTGTGTGGTGAGAAGTCACTGGTCTGAGGTTGTGGGTTCTGCACTCAGGATGTCTCTTTACATGCCATCAACCACAATCCAGCTTTACTGGGGGAACACTGGTCAGTCTGACTCCAGAGCCACTGCCTCGGACCTGGATATTCCAGGCCTCCTAAAAAACACCATGCTGGAATGTGATGCCATTTCATCAAGACCAAAAAGATACTGTCATTCACAGGGGTCAGTAGTACTTATCCCTGAGTCTGATGTGGTTTCCAGGGCCTGGAGGTGGGCAGGACTGGGCCAAGATCTTGGTGGTTACACCATAACCCTCTCCTGTGGGTTATTTTGTATGCTAGTAGCTGAGGTTCTCTAGCACAACAGGGTCCTCATGAACTGCTGGCTAATCTAGTGGGTGGAAAGTCCTGAGGTACACTTACAGAACCCTAATGCCTCACTGTGAAGCCTGCTTCCTACCTTGCCTCAGGGAGCCCACAAAGGACTGACCATGTCCTGAGAAGCTGACTTATAAGCTGGGGAGAATGTGATTGGGCCACAGTAACCCCTTTGTTCTGATTAAACATCAGGGCCTTGGGGACTATATTGAGAGATGTCTTGGTTTATACCAAGTTCCATGGGGTGGCAGGTGGTGCCTATGGATGCCACCCAAAGGTGTCTTGTCTCTGGGTACTCCCCATTTGGGATCTATGGCTTGTGGGCTTCAGAGGGTGGCAATAGTTATCAGATGGGCTCTAAGTTAGTGGCCAAAATATAAGGAGCTATTACATTAAAATACACATTTTTATTTAGCTTGGGGGATATCCCTGGAGCCTGCATTTCCTCAGGGTTGGAATCCAGGCCCTTCAGCTCTGGGTTCTGAAGCATTCTTGCCAAATGACTGGACTGGTTCAGTGCCCAAAGGAGTCAGGTATGCAGGCCTCCTAGAACATTGGCCAAGTAAGCAGGCCCCAAAACCCTTCTCACTGGGTAGTTATATGATGGACATGAATTACCCTGGACTAGAAAAAAGGTAAAACCAAGAGCTGAAGGACTAGGAAAAATATACTTTGTGGGTTCTCTTTTGCTTGGCCCATATCAAGTCACCACTGGAAGTGGGACAGCTGCAGAAATGCAGGTTCACTCAAGTGAGAGGCCATGAAGCACCTGAAATAACATGGAGCCACCTCACTGAGTGGCAGTGAAACAACTGAGGCAACAGAGAGCCACACCAGTGAGCGGTTGCAAACCACCTGATATGACACAAAGCTAACTTAATGAGTGAAAATGGGACACTTATTGTTAGCAGGAACCACTCATCAAAAGGGCAGTAAGACCCTTGAGATTATATAAAGCTAACGAAGAAAGCAAGAGTTGGACTCCTCTAACAAAACTAAGCCATTGTAATAATTGACGGTGGGACACCTGGGACGATGTTAAAGCCATCCTTGTAAGCATCAGATGACATATTACATGACACAAATCCACTTCAGTAAGCATCCATGAAACACCTGAAATGTAAGAAAGCCATTTCATGAGTGGCAATGGAACACCTGAGATGATGTGGTTCAACCCTGGTAAGAGGTAGTGGAATGCATAAGGAGATTCAGAAGCAGTCAAGTGAGCAGCAGTGACACTTGGAATCACAAAACCATCCAAGATAACAGCCTTGGGGCTTTCAGGACCACATGGAGACACCACAGTGACAGGCATGGAATGCCTTGGGTAATGCAAGGACACCCCAGTGAACATCAATGAGATACCTGAAATGATGCAGAGCCACCCCATTGAGTGTCAATAAGACAACTCAGCCAATATGGAGCCACCAAATTAAGTGGGATTGTAACACCTGAGTACTGAGTCCAGCTCAGCAGGGGAAACAAGCGTGTGAAGTGTGCCACAAAGAATAAATATAAAACGCACAAGATAGAGAGCAAAGGTGAGAAAAGTGAGCTCAAAACCTCAAGGACTAAGAGCTTCAACCTTGCATTCCTCATCATATTTATTACATGCCTCAGGAATTAGGAAACTCTCGCAGTCAGAATGACCACCCCCTTTTTATATTGGAGTTGTCCCATGCTTGAATGTTTTGAGATGTCGTGAGAAGGCTGTATACTCATTTTATAAGCAGATGGTGCTGCCAAGACAGTGTTTCATTCTGGTGGGACCCAGTGTTCTGGAATACACACCCCCATTTACTTCATGGCAACTGTCCAGCCACAGACCATTTCTACACATACCCCACTTTTTGTTTTTGCATGGAAAAACATGCAAATTTTGCCACTTCCTTTTGCATTGAGGATTGGGAAGCTTTTTGCATGCATTGGAAGACTAAAAATAAGCATAAAATACAAATACATATTAGCATTGAGCCACCTATTACACCTCCACCTAAACCTTTTACCCAACTAATAGGATTTAAAGATTGCAGTCCATCAGAAATGGCTGCCATAGTATCAGAGAAAGGTAATAACTGCAGTTGAGCATGTTGCATATTTATCATAGAAAGCATAATCAGAAACAGATTAGGAGTAGTGACAGAAATATGGAAACTTTCCAAGCAATTCTGAGCCTTCTAGAATACCTGCTCAATTTAGCTCCATGTAGGAGGCTGAGAGATTGTTTTTCTGGTCGTTGGACCGATTTTCATAGTCCTCAGAGTCAGATCTCCCATCTACATCACCAGAGGTTCAACATTTCACAGAAACTTGCTTCTCTTTTCTCCACTCATGGTAACGCTTAATTCTTCAACAAGGCAGCCACACTTTTGTTTTACCTGTATCTGGAGACACACAAGCAAAACCTCTTCCCCACATTAGTCATTTTCTCATTGACTATGTGTTGGTAAACAAATTGTAAGAGGTTCCCTCCACGACCTAAGAGAAAAATGTGTCCCATAATGCCTTTCTGTAGCAGTTCCTACTCTTCTAGAGAAACAATTTGTGCAATTCAAAGTGAATAAAACTTTTGACAGCTGTACTTGTTGGAGACCCTGCATTCTCCCTTTTCGTTTTTGTAACACATTATTTGTTTGGTTTGTTCCTTATATTAAGGGTTCCCCCTGTGGATTATAGGGGATGCCAGTATAATGAATAATACCCCATGACTATACAAATTGTTGGAAACAGTCATTGACTTAAGCAGAAGCATTGCCTGTTTCCAGTATTTGGGGTAGCCCTATGAGTGCAAAGCTGGTGTACAGATGATTGATTACATACTTCACAGTTTCTCCAGAATGTGTGGTGGCCCAAAAAAAATCAGAACATGTATCTATAGTGACCTGTATAAAGGAAGAATGACCAAACGTGAAAAAATGGGTTATATCCACTTGCCATAAAGCATTAAAATTTAGACCCCTTGGGTTAATTTCCTCCTTGGATTGTTGAAGATTGTTAATGATATGACATAAGGGACATGTGCAGACTATTGTGTGCTTGATTCCAGTGGTAGGGAAATGGTCTTTCAATCGTGGAACATTTAAATGAGTAAGAGATTGAAAGTGCTCAGCTTGCTGTTTAACAGAAGCCATTAACTGATCAACTGCTTGAATTCCTTCAGCTAAAAGTCCAGGTAATAATGTACATGCCCTAATATGAGTAATATAAAAAGGAGAAATTCTGTGTTGAAAAGTCTGTTGGAATTGAATAAATAACTTCCACAGTGAAGGATGAAAAGAAAGTTCAAGTAATGCAGTTTCAATATTCTGTGTAACATGGACTACATAAGCATAATCAGATAACATATTGAAAGAATCTGGAATATCATATAGAACAGAGATGACAGCAATTAATTCTGCTTGTTGAGCAGAAAATCCCAGGGTAGGTATTCTTTTAGATTTATATCCTGTATATCTTGTAGTGCACTGTCCAGATCTATCAGTAAACATGGAATGGGCCCCTGGAATGGGGTCAGTTTTAGTAATATTAAGCAATACCCATTGGATATTTTTAATAAACTGTAATACTTTTATTTTAGGATAATAAATGTTGAGACATCACACAAAACAAGTCAGAGCAACCTGCCAGTTGAGATTATTTTGACAACAATAATCTATATCTTTTTAGTCAAATGTAAAATAATATGAGAAGGGTTAAGACCATTAAGTGATCAAAACCGAGATTGGCCTTTCATAATAAGCTGAGCCATGGGATATAGATAAAGGGAAAGTGATTTAACTATACTATTGGATAAGAATAGTCATTCTAAAAGATATTTTTCTTGTGTAAGTACACACATTGTAAAATGTATGGATGGAATAATAATAGTAAAGGTTTGGTAGGATCTCTATAACTAATTTGAGCAGAACATATTGTTTTTTCTACAATTTGAAGTTTCTTTTCAGGAGCAGGAGTTAATTGTCTAGGACTACTTAAATTAGAATCTTCTTGCAGCAATGCAAAAAGATTAGATTATAAGTAGGAAATCCTATGGCTGGTTGAAGCCAATTAATATCCCCTAAGAATTTCTGTAAGTCCTTTCATGTTGTAATTCTATCTCTTTTTATTGTACTTTTTGAGGTTTAACTGAAATTTTATTGATTATATGTCCTAAATAAGAAACACGTTTTGTTTTTTGAATATTTTCAGGAGCTATTTTTAATCCTGCCTGAGTTAAAGGTTTTTCAAAGCAATTATAAACTTGGAGTAATTCCTGTTTTGAATCAGAAGAAGCACATAAAATATCATCCATGTGATGTATTAAATAGCATCTTGGAAATTGTTTTTAGACAAGTTCTAATGTCTTTGCTACAAATTTTGACTAATTGTAAGACTGTTTAATATTCCTTATCATAATACTTTATACTGAAATATTTTCATATGTTATTTTTTGTTAAAGAAACAGACTGTGTAATTGTCAAGCTTTCTATGCAGAACGGGATTTGGCTGTGGTACACCCAGTTGAAAAAACACACTTGGAGCTCACACAGGGGGACCATGAACAAACCAGCCAGCCAGCCAACCAGCCAGCAAGCCAGCAAGCAAGCAAGCAAGCAAGCAAGCTACTTTATTGCACACCTGGGACTATATATATGTAGTCAAAAAAAGTGGCATCTTGTCGCATCTTCTCAGTAGCAGTCATTTGGGTTTTCATGGTTACATAAGGCAGCACATGCACAGTAAATGTCAGCCCCAGGAATTCCTCAACGCCAGACATGGACTGATTATACCAAGGTCAAGCTTGAGCAGCGGGCCTAGCTTTAACCATTTACAGTGGGCCTGGTTGTAATTATTTACAATGGGTTTGGCTTTAACCCTTTGGGGACTGACAGACTGAAAAGGCATTTTTTTTGTATCTTCCTTAGCTAAATGTATTGCAAAGAAACAGCCTTTTAAATCAGTTACTAAGAGAGGCTAATCGCTTGAAATCATAGAAAGAGATAAAAAATGAGTTTGTAAGGCACCCATAGGCTGAATTAAAGCACTTGTTGCCCACAGAGTGAAGGGAGTGGAGAAGGAGAAAACCTTCCAGATGTTTAGAAGGAGCATTAGGAAGAATAATTTTTTCTTTCTTATTGTACAGAGGTTCAACCTCCATATCATCATTTCTTTTTTCATTTTCCTCCTCATCCTCATCCTCAGTCTGTAAATGTTCCAAGACTGATTTAATTAATGTCCATGTTGGCCAACTAGTTACAAGCAAAGAAAGACATGCACATGTAATTGTTTCAGCTCTCTTCCCACCTTATCCCAGTCTCCGAACTCTAATGAACCCAAGGAAAAGAACCATGAGCAATGGTTTTCAATGATTATAATTAAACCTAGAATTATATCTTCACTAGCTTCAGCTTCACCTGATTTAAACAATTGCCTTAATAAGCAAACATATGGGTGTTATTCAAAGCACTATCTCTGTATCCCATAGTAAACCTGTTTAAATTCCCAAGAGTGTCCCTAACTTTAGGAGACTTCCAAGGCCTCTGTTTCCAGTCAGGGTTTTGTGACATTACTCCCATTTCAATTTGCTCCAGGGATCATGCCTCCCCTTGAGCCCCACATTGGGTGCCACTTGCTGAATCCAGCTCAGCAGGGTAAAGGGCCAATTGAAGGGCACAGCACAACATAAAACACACACACACACACACACACACACACACACACACACACACACACACAAGACAGAGAGCAAAAATGGGAACAGAGGACTCAAATCCTCAAGTACTATGAGCCCTGAATTTGCATTCCTCATCTTATTTACTACTTGCTTAAGGAACCAGGAAATTGTCACAGTTAGAAAACAACTTTTTTTTATTAGAATTGCCACATCCTTGAATGTCTTGAGATTGTGTGAGAAGGCTGCATACTCCATTCATAAAGAGATGGTGCTACCAAAACAGTGTTCCATCCTGGTGGGACCCAGTGTTATTGAATTCACACCCTGTTTACTTCATGGCAAGAGTTTAGCCACAGACTATCTGTCTACACCTGGGACCATGATGAGCTGCCTCAGTAAGTGGCAGTGAGACATATGTGATGATGCAGTACCATTCTAGAGAAGAGCATTGAGTTTTTTGAAAAAGTTACAATTTTTCTTAATTAAGGCAGTATGGTAAGAAACATTTTGTCTTACTATAAAATTCAATAGTTACTAAACAAACTATACTACTTTATACTCTGGTTTATGAATCATTTTAGTAGCAAGTAATATTTTTTCAGAAAGCTTAATTTTTAACATGTAATAATGTTTAATTTAGTAAGTGTAATTGACATATTTAATTAATAAATATGAGACATGAAAAATCAGTAAGATTTAATTTTAAAAATGTATATCATGGCTTGAGAAATACCTTCTATCCAGTTAAATTATACATTTGAAAGCATCTTAAATTCATTTGAGGTCAATGTTTTTTAATGTAAAATGAACTGGCATTCTCTCTAGCTTAAGTCTACTCCAAAATAGTATTATTTTTCAGTTTTTATTCATAAAGAAAATACAACAGGAATGTAGAGTGTGACAAGTAGACACTCATTTTACAAACAACTTTGCACCTATGGAGAACTTTTTGAAAAATACATCACTGATTTTTAGAGACAAGTGTAACTTATTTTCAGGGAAGCATCGCTTCAGTTATTCTGATAAATTTGTATCACTTGACCCATAAAGATAATATAGGCCATTATAAAAATTAAAATATTTTAAATTATGTAGATTTTAGAATGAGTCAAATCTTCATAAAACAAGTAAGCATTAAGCACTTTCTTTTAGTTGAAGATCTTCAGAGATTTCTGTGGACATGTACAAAGAAAGGAGAACTGGCAAATAACTCATGACTATGACAACCAGTGCATGCTCTAGAATGTGTCTCTGAATTTTATCCAAGGCACTGGCCGCAGCAGCCTTAATATGATCTTCTGGTTTCTCTGGCAGGCAGACTGACAACTGGGGCACACCCTTCAGCATTAATCATAGAAGAAAGTGATAGGAACATAGAGCAGGGTTAGAGTTGTCCATGTTTCTCAAACATTAGAAGAAATCATCTTGTCTTAGATGTTCTTCAATAAATGAGAACATCATTCTTTTTGTTGTGATAGCATGATGTTCTGGGAATTAACTTACCGAAGAACATGACAGATTTATACACAGAGAACTATAAGACACTTTTGAAAGAAATTGAAACAGACTTTAAGAGGTGGAAAAATATCCCCTGTTCATGGATAGGAAGACTTAATATTGTTAAAATGGCCATTGTGCCCCAAGCAATCTATAGATTTAATGCAATACCCATCAAAATCCCACAATCATTCTTTTGTGAAATAGATAAAAGAATTATTAGATTTACATAGAACCATAAAAGACCTCGAATTGCCAAAGCAATACTACATAAAAAGAATAGGGATGGTGGCATTACACTTCCTGACTTCTATTTATATTACAAAGCATCAATAGTCAAAACAGCTTGGTACTGGCAGAAGAACAGAAATATAGACCAATGGAATAGAACTGAAAACCCAGAAATAAACACACAAATTTATGCACAAATAATTTTCGATAAAGGAGCAAAAAACATACAATGGGGAAAAGACAGCCTCTTTAGTAGGTGGTGCTGGCAAAACTGGAAAAACATATGCAAAAGAATGAACCTGAGCTGTGAAATCTCTCCATATAAAAAAATTAACTCAAAATGGATTAAAGACCTTCATATCAGACCTACAACAATAAACTGTATAGAAGAAGACTTTGGTAATAAACTTATAAACCTAGGACTCAAGGAAGACTTCATGAACCTGTCCTCAAAGGCAAGGGAAGTAAAAGCAAAAATAAATGAATGGGACTACATCAAACTAAAAAGCTTCTGCACAGCAAAAGAAACCATCAACAAGGCAAAGAGATAGCCAACTGAATGGGAGAAAATATTTGCACATAATGCATCAGATAAGGATCTAATATCTAAAATATATAAAGAATAATAAGACTTAACAACAAAAAAACAAACAACCCAATTGAAGAGTGGACAGAAGTACTAAACAGACACTTCTCCCACGAAGAAATACAAATGGCCAGCAGACATATGAAAAAATGCTCATCTTCATTAGTTATCAGGGAAATGCAAATCAAAACCACAATGAGATACCACCTCACACCTGTGAGAATGGCTATTATCAACAAGACAAGGAATAACAAGTGCTGGAGAGGATGTGGAGAAAAAGGAACTCTGGTACACTGCTGGTGGGAGTGCAAACTGGTACAACCAATGTGGAAGGCAGTGTGGAGGTTCCTCAGAAAATTGGGAATG
>PVJL010010410.1:0-22868 GCA_004026885.1 Lyroderma lyra | reverse complement strand
GCTGTTCACAGTGGCCAAAACATGGAAACAACAAAAGTGCCCTGCGACAGATGGCTGGATAAAGAATCTGTGGTACATATACACAATGGAATATTACTCCGTTGTAAGAAAAGATGAAATATTGCCATTTGCGGCAAAATGGATGGACCTGGAGATCATCATGCTTAGTGAAATAAGCCAGACAGAAAAAACAAACAACTGTATGACTTCACTCATATGCAGAATATAAAACTGAAAGCTAAGTAAAAGAGAAATGACCAAACAAATAACCCATGGACACAATCAATAGTTTAATGTTCATTTGGGGACGAGTGGTTTAGGGAGGGGAGAAAGGGCAGGGGGTGGGAGAAGAAGGAGGGAAGCTAAATATAAGGTAATGGAAGGAGAACTCACACTGGCTGGTGAACTTATTATACATCAAGTTGACAATGCACTGTAGATTTGTTTGCCTGAAACCTATGTAATCCTTGCTAACAGATGTCACCCCAATAAGTCTAACAATAAAAATGAATTTAAAAAAAATAATAAATGAGAACATCACAGGGGGTGTCACTTTTCAAGTCAATAAAATGACTACCATGAATTTACCTTAATTACTTATAACAACCTAACTAAATGAAGGCTATCTCTGCTAGCATTTCCTCCTGAAATACAAAGGAATTAAAGCAAACAACAGATACTGCAGACAAGTATCTCAGCAAATTGAGATTCCACTTCGACAAATTAAAAATGCTTAAGATTCAATCTTTCGCTACTTTTATTTGTAATGTTAATTCAAATTTCTTAAACTGCCTTTTCACTAATTATATCAGATCTGAGAATCAAAAAGTTACTAGAAAATCAAATGAATAATATGAACAAGAATTCCATTTAAATAATTTTTAAATGAAATATATTTCTTAAAACCCTTCCTGAAATAATGAGTAAATTTCCATTACTTTTGGTCAACTTTTAAATGATAGGTTAGTCCATTTTTACATGATTAACTATCCAAGTAGAAATGATCACGTTTTAAAACACAGATAGCATGAGCTTATATTTTGCACATTAGGCTTCAATTTTATCCAAATAATCAAACCAGAATTAAGTAAAGAGTCTCAACTACATCACAGTTTATATATCCATGAAAGAATTAAGTAGCCAAAACAAACTAAAATTTTGTTTCAACTCCTGTTTTCAATTATTCTGAAAATATCACTGAAACTAGAATCACCGGGTCATATGGTAATTATGATTAACTTACAAAGGAATAGTCAAGTTTTCCCAAAGCAGCTGCAACATTTTACACTTTTACCCGTAAGGTATGAGGTGTCCAATTTCTCCACACATTCATTAACACTAGTTATTTTTCCTTTTATTATGGTCATGATAGGAAGTAAAGTGTTATCTCATTGTAGTTTTAATTTGCATTTTAATGTGATAAATGTTGTTGAACATCTTTTCATGCTTCTTGGCCACGTATTTATGTTCTTTGGAAAACTGTCTATTCAATTCCTTTGCCCATTTTTCATTGTAATTTTTGTCCTTTAATTACACAAATAGGAATTTAATTTTAAAGATTTGTTAAGAAACATGTATTATGAGGTTATGATAAACTAGCAGAATAGAATACATATTCCAAGACCCCACCTGTAGGAAGATCCTTAATTATTGCTAGGTGACACTGTACAGAAACAGAGTGAAACCAAATAAAAGGTGGAAATAAATTAGGGAACATCTAGATGACCCTTAAAAAGGCTCACATACATACCTACTTGGTAAACATGCTTTATCATACCTTCCTTTACACACATTTTTTTTCTTTTGGATGCTTCTCTCTTTCTTGCTTCAAACTTCTCTTACAATGGCCATTAACTGGATTTCACCTGTATATAAGTATTTCTAAAATTTTTTATTTGTTTGTCTCAGGCTTCATGTACCATTCTAAAACTGATCCTTCAATTTTAATATGTCCAGTACACAGAAAGAATGCTTTATGCATAACTCCATTAAAATTTTTAATCTGTTCTCTCTTTATATTAATAGTAATTGAGAAAAATCAATCCCAAATTAAAATACCCTAAAGATATTAAAGTGTGCAAATAAAAATAATTGAAGGTGTTTCAACATTCAATAATTCTACAAGATTGCAACTGTACTCAAACTATCAAATTATATACAATCCAAACCAACATAAAAAACATACAATATATTTAATAAAATAATCTTATATTCTATTTTTCCAGTGAAGAAACAAGCTGTGGATGAATGTCGCCCTTCACAACGACTTCTGCTATATCATCATGATAATTAGCCAGTCTCTCAAGAGCCATAACAGCAATCTGATGAATTATTGAAACCACTTCTAGAAGAAGATGCCTTAGCAAAGGCATTACACTTGAGTTAGATTATGAAAGAACAGAAATCAGCAATTTAAAAGCAACTATTCAGCATACATGCAGTGAAAAATATATGACAAAGAATCAGCAAACACAAAAAGGCATTATCTACTAACAACTAACAGGATATTCAGAAGCCTATAGCTGATCAAGATAAATGATAACACAACCTCTAATTATCAAAGAAGAAACATAGCATGGAAATTAGAAAGGGTTAGGTAAGGGTTTATATTCCTGATTGGGCAAATCCTGGCCGTGTGACTTGATAGGGCTGTTATGAGGGATGTAGAGAAAGTTTCTGAAGCACATAGCACAATGCCCAGAACTTAAAACAGGGGTGTTGTTTTTTTTCAGCCTTTGCAAAGCTTTCAGGACTCATTTCAGATCCTTCAATCTAAATGCAGTCTTCTACTTGTTTTTGTTTTTTGTTTTTTTGTTGTTGTTTTTTTTTCTGATACCAACTGCTGGGCTTTTTCTCTCATTTTAAATGAGCTTTGAGTTTATTACCTAAATATAATCAGGACCTCACTGAGAGCCAGGTGAGCTAAAAAGAACATTTGACTAGGACCTCTCATTCAGATAGGGCTGCAAATGTTGTCTTTTCTGGTGTGTAATGAATATATTTTAGCTCAAATTTGTGAGGGGAAAAATTAGTATGTGCATTACACATGTGTAGTACTAATTGTGTACCTATATAATTATTCCAATTTTTCTATTTGTACTGATGAGTTAAAAGTGTAAGTCTAAAAATCATAAATAATATTCATATATAAAATAGTACTCTGAAATATAATAACTGTTCTTTAATATGAACACTTTTTATATGAATATTGTCCTTTTTGTTTGTTCTTGTGTTTTGTAAATTTTTGTTATTAAAATGTATTGTACCATCATATGTAGAAAAGCAAATGCAAACCTTTCTTTATAATACAAAAAACAACTACCTAAATATAAGCACAAAAAGAATGTAATTAAAACAGTAAAATGAGCTTAAGACAGGATGACCTGAGATGTTTGCTGAGAGGGTGACCAAAGAAGACGTCCCTAAAATCTCTCCTGGGAAATACAATAAAATGGTCAAACAAGATCCAACATGGGAATCCTTGAGTGGCACAGAGACAACTGAAAAAAATCAATGCATTGCAGGAAAATAACTGAAGGTTAAGTAAAGGGGGCGAGTGGGAGAGAAGGAAGAAAGCTGAGAGAGATTGCAGCCTGATACCACTACGGATAACTAAAGGAAGTAGAAAGAAATCAGGGAGCAGCAGGATATAGGGGAGGAGGAAAGTCAAGCAGTGACAAGAGTGGAAGCCAGAGAGGTGGGAACACGATGAGACAATGAGGGAGTTACACATAAAAGCAGGGTGTTAAAGACAATGCCTGGGAGTCCAGCTCTGAAGCTCTAAGTTGCAAGGAAGCCTAATGAAACATTTAACTGCCATAAGCAAAATTAGGGGCGCAGATACAGGATCATGGCTTCAAGGAATTTGAAAGCTAAAGGCATGATTGCATGCAGTGCTTTCACAGCAACCTCATGGGTTGCTTAGCACATGCTCTCCAACTACCACTCTTTCAGCTCCAATCTTGTGAGTGGCATGCTCAGGGCTTGGGATGCACTCACTGGCTCATGTTTGCAAACACTGCTCAGAGTGTTTGAGTGAAAACAAATCCCTGAAACATGGTCAAGGGGTTAAACCTTGGAGAAGAGAGAAAGGCAGATTTGACAGCATTTGCCCCTACCAATATAAGGAGATTTAGCCTGCATTCTATCAGCCTCCCCTGCTTCTTCCAGCTTTCCTAATAAAATGCAGAAAGCAAAGACACCTCAGCTTGCATTTTCTTGACCTACCTCTTTTCCTGACTTGATCTGTACAGAGACCCAAGAGAGACTTCTAATCTGACCAGCATAGAAAGCCCTGGAAGACCCAACATTCCCTGGCACATAAACCACAGGCAGATTCTCAACCTGACCAGCACAGTGATTCCAAGATGACCTTCAACTTGACCAAAACAAAGTCCCTAGGCAGAAACCCAATTTTACCAACAAAGAGACACCTGGCAGACCTCAACATGATAAAAAAAATAGCCTCCAGTTGACTTCCAAGCTAGCGAGCCCAGAGACAGCAGACAGACTCTCAATATTACTGTGCACAGAGGTTTCGAGTCTAGCTTAATAAAGGCTAGGGGTGAGTTACACAGAACTTAAAGAAAAGACATACACAAGATAGAGAGAAAAGATAGGAACAGGGGACCCAGAGTCACCAGGACTAAGAGCCCTGACCATGTGTTCCTCATCATATTTATTACTTGCTTAAAAAAACAAGGTTAAAGAAGAAAAAAACATTTCTTTCATCAGCATTTACATGTCCTTGAACGTCTGGAGTTGGTGTGAGAAAGCTGCATATCTCTTCCATAAACAGACAGTGCTGCCAAGACAATGTTCCGTGGTGGCGGGACCCAGTATTCCAAAATACACACCTCTGTTTACTTCAAAAAACATTCCAGTCTCAGACCATCTCTTCACATTTCTCTCTATAGTCCCCCTTGACTCCAGGTGATAGGAAAATTAGCCTTTTAATCCTGGAGCATTTAAATGAGTAAGTAAAAATGTTCCTGGAGAGTAAAAACGTTCAGCTTTCTGTGTAACAGACACAATTAACCGATCAGTTGCTTGATTTTCTTTAACTAAAGGTCCAGGTAAGAATGTGTGTACCCTAATATGAGTAATATAAAAAGAAGAAGTTTTGTTTTTAACAGCCTTTTGCAATTGAACAAATAATATTACTAATGAAGGATTAATGGAATGTTTAAGTAATGCAGTTTCAATACTTTCATTAACGTGGGCTACATAAGCAGAGTCAGATAACATATTGAGAGAGTCTGGAATATCTTGTAGACCAGAAATGACTACAGATAATTTTACTACCTGAGCAAAGAATCCTGGGGTAAGTATTTCTTTTAGTTATATATCCTGCATATGCTACAGTGCCCTGTACAGATCCATCAGTAAACACAGAAGGGGCTTCTGGAATTTTAGTAATATAAGTAATATCCATGGGGTTGTTTTGATAAAGTGTAATAGTTTGGTTTTAGGATAATGATTATTGAGACATCCTATAAAATCAACCAAAGCAAGTGGCCAGTCAAGATGGTTTTGAAAGCAATAATATATCTCTTATTTAGTCAAAGGTAAAATAATATGAGAGGGATCAATGCCATTAAGTGATTGAAGATGAGATCAGCCTTTCATAATAAGTTGAGCCATGAGATCTAAATAAGAGAAAAGATTTAGCTATACTATTGTATAAGAATAGTCATTTTACAAGGTAGTCACCTTGTATTAGTACACCCATTGGATAATGTACAGAAGGAATAATATTAATTGTAAATATTTAGTAGTATCTACACAACTAATTTGAGCACAATGTAATTTTTTCATAATTTAGCAGCAGAAGTTAATTATCTAGGACTGTTTAAATTAGAATCTCCTTGCAGCAACATAAAAAGATTAGATAGTTTATTAGTAGGAACTCCTATGGTGGCTGAAGCCAATCAATATCACTTAAAAGATTTTGTAAATCATTAAATGTTGTAATCTTATCTCTTCTCAATTGCAATTTCTGAGGTTTAATTGTAAGCCAATCTGCTACATGTCCTAAATAAAAAAGGAGGTGTTGTTTTTTGAGTATTTTCAGGAGCTATTTTTAATCCTGCCTGAGTTAAAGATTTTTCTAAGCAATTATAAATTTGGAGCAATTCCTGTATTGAATCAGAAGCATACAAAACATTAGGTGGTGAACTTATTATACATCAAGTTGACAATGCATTGTAAAATTGTATGCCTTAAACCTATGCAATCCTTGCTCACGGATGTCACCCCAATAAGTCTAAGAATAAAAATGAATTAAAAAATAAAAAAAAGAAAGAGAGGAAGCAAATGTAAATAAAAAATCTTGTTCTATAAAAAAATATTATCAATGTAATGGATTAATAACATTTTGGGAATTGTTTTTGGACAGGTTCTAATGACTTAGCTACAAAATTTAGACAAATTTGAGGACTGTTTAACATTCTTTGAGTCAATACTTTCCATTGAAATCTGTTAATTTGCTCCTATTGTTAAAGAAAGAAACTGAAAAGGAAATTTTTTTTATTATTATTTTTTTAATTCATTTTTATTATTAGACTTATTGGGGTGACATCTGTTAGCAAGGATTACATAGGTTTCAGGCATACAATACTACAGTGCATTGTCAACTTGATGTATAATAAGTTTTATTTGTCTTCTTTAGCTAAAGGTATTGTAAAGAAACAGTCTTTTAAATCAATTACTAAAGGAAGCCAACATCTTGAAATCATAGAAGGAGATGTCAAACAAGGTTGTAAGGCAGCCATAGACTGAATTACAGCATTTTTAGCTTTCAGATCTGTTAGTAATCTCCATTTTCTAGATTTTTTAAAAAGAGTAAATATAGGAGAATTCCAGGGTTAAGGATTCTTTAATATGGCCCTTTTAAAATTGTTTTTGAACTAAAGATTTTAAGGCCTGTATTTTTTCTACAGTTAATTGACATTGCTTTATTTATACCTGAGAGGTGGAGGAGCAGGTGGCAGAGGGAGCAGAATCGAATCTCCAGATTTTTAAAAGGGGCATTATGAAGTACATTTTTCCTTCCTTACTGAATTCAGGTACATCCTTCGCATTATAATTTTCCTCATTATCCTCCTCTTCTTTATCTTCATCCTCAGTCTGTAAAGGTTCCAAGACTGATATAATTAATGTCCACAACAGCCAAATAGCCACAGGCAAAGAATCCCCATGTACATGTAACTTTTTTAAGTTCCCTGACTTCCTTATTCCAGTCTCCTAACTCGAATGAAGCCAAGGCAGGAAACCATGAACAATGATTTTCAATGACTTCAAGCAATTCTAAAAATCTTACCTTCACTAGCTTTAGCACCGCCACTTTTAAATAATTGCTGTAACAAGCACAATAATGGCAATATTTTACAATACTATCTACATTTCCCATGGTAATCCTGTTTTAATTCCCAAGAGTGTACCTACCTTAGAGGACTTCCGAGGCCTCTATTTCCATTTGAGACGCTGCAATGATTGTTCCATTTCTGTTACATACAGGTGATCCTTCCTTCACTCCTATCCGTATTCCGACACCAAGCTGGGCACCACTTGTCAAGTCCAGCTTGACTAAGGCTAAAGAAAAGACACACACTAGATAGAAAGAAAATATGGGATCAGGGGACTCAGAGCCTGAAGGACTAAGAGCCCTGACCATGTGTTCCTCATCGTATTTATTACCTGCTTAAGGAAACAAGGTTAATAAAGGAAAAAAAAAACTTTCTTTCACCAGTATTGCCATGCCCTTGAAGGTCTGGAGATGGCGTGAGAAAGTGGCATATCTCTTTCATAAATAGATGATGCTGCCAAGGCAGTGTTCCGTCCTGGCAGGATCCACTATTCTGGAATTCACAGCTGCATTTACTTCAGGAAAACGCTCCAGTTTGAGACCATCTCTTCACATTTCCCACCACACAGAAGATCCCAGAAGACCCCTAACATGACCAGCAGAGAACACAGGAATACCACCAACCTGACAAAGACAGAGACTGCAAGCAGTCCTCCATTATAACCAGCACAGAGACCACTAGCAAATGCCCAACATGACTTGTTGCATAAACACCAGGCTAACATTCCGTGTCCAGCATATTGACCCAGGAGACCTCAAACGTTACCAGCACAGCTTCCCCAGACAATCACCAATTCTGACAAGCAGAGACACACCTGGTAGACCCTCAACATGACCAGCACGGAGACCACCAGTAGACGTCGAACGTAATGAGTAAAGAGATCCCCAGCAGACTTTCAACCTGATAGAAACCATCCCCAATCTGTCCCCCAACCTGAACAGCAGAGAGATCAAAACATTTCTCAACCTGATGAGCACAGAGTCTCCAGGCATATCTTCAACATATGCAGCATAGAGATGTGAGGCAGACACTAAGTGTGAATACCACATAAACACCAGCAGATTTTTAAATTTATTAGCATTGGGATGCCAGGCAGACCCTCAACCTGAATGTGCACAGAGCCATGGAAACCTTGAACCTGAAAAACACAGAGACCCCTGAAAAACCCAAATTGGCATGTCATAGACACCATGAATATGTTGGCTGCTTTACCAACACACTTAATACCAGCAGACGCCAAACCAGGCCAGCCCAGAATCTCTAGGCTGACACCCAACCTGAGCAGCAAAGAGACCCTAGGCAGAAATTAAAATTGACCAGTACATAGACAATCTCCAAATTCAGCAGCACAGAGACCCAAGAGAAACCTGTATCTGGACTAGATACATAGACCTTAAGCAAACACTCCAAGTGATCAGCACAGAAACACCAGGCAGAACTCAAAACTGACCAGCACAGACACCTTAGGCAGACCTCTGACCCCAAAGAGAACCCCAATCTGATCATCCCAGCAGGCCCCCATCCTGACCAGAACAGAAAACACCAGCAGAACACGAAACTAATCAGCACAGAAACCCCCTGAGGACTTTAACCTGTCCACCACAGGTACCCTGAGCAGAACCCCAACCTGACCAGTACAGAGACCCCCAAGCCACCTCAGACTTTACCAACACAGAGACCTCAGGCAGAAACTCAACATGTCAAGCACAGGCACATTTGCAGACCTGGAACATGACGAGGAAAGGGACACCCAGCATGTACACAACCTGAAAAGCACCATACTCAGCAGTCAATTAACCTGACCAACAGAGAGACCCAGCAGATTTTCAAACAAACCAAAAGAGATATCCTAAGCAGAACCCCCACCTGACCAGGAACAAAGATCTCCAGCACATCCCCATGGGAACTAGCATAGAGAAAATTGACAGAACCCCCACATTATCAGCAGAGTCTCAGCAGACCCAAATCCTGATAGCCACAGTACCACATTTTTTCCCAATCTGACCAACAGAGAGATCACAACAGACCCCAACCTGACCAGCACAGATTCCACAGGCATATCTTCAACATAACCAGCATAGAGACCCAAGTAAGAAACTAAGTGTGACCTCCACAGAGAAACCAGCAAGCATCCAAATACAGCAGCACAGAGACACTAAACCTGACGGCACAGAGACCCTATGCAGACCCCCAATGTGACAAGCATAGAAAACCCCAAAAGACCTAAATTGACATATCATAGTGTTCTCAGAAAGATCGCCTACATTACCAACACAATTTCTCCCAGCAGACCCCAAACCAGGCAAGCTCAGAGACCCTAAGGATACACCAAACTTGACCAGCACTGAGACCCAAGGCTGTCCTCAACCCTTACTAGTACACAAACTTTCAGCAGACCATCATTCTGAACAGCGCAAAGACTGAAGCAGAAACACAACATAATCTGCACAGAGACCCATCGGACTACCATTTTGACTAGCAAAGAACATCTGACAGATTTCCAACCTGAACAGCACAATGACATCCAGCGGACCTGCATCCTGATCAAAATGAAGTTCCCAAAGACATATCCTAGAGACCCAAGCAGATCTTAAACTTGACCAGGACAGAGACCAAAGGCATCCCCCAAAGGTCACTGAGCACAGAAATCCCCAGGAGACCCCTAACCTGAGCAGCACTAAGTCCCCATGTGGTCACCTCCATTTGACCAGCAGAGAGACCCTGGAATGACCTTCAACATGACTAGCATAGAGACCCCTGACTATTCCCCACCTGACTGGGAACACAGACCCCTATCTTTGCCGTAACCTGACCAGCACAGAGATCAAGGCAGACACTCAAAGTGAGATTCACAGAGACTCCAGCAGACCTGAAACTTGAAAAGCAAAGAGACACCTGCTGACCTACAACCTGACAAGTATTGTACTCACCACTTTCACAACAACACTGGCAGAGATCTAACCAGACTTCCAACCTGACCAGCAGAGAGACTTCCAGCAGAATCCAAACCTGTGCAGCAGAGACACCAGGCAGACCTTCAACCTGAGTAAGACAGAGACACTTCTGGAATGCCTTTAACATGACTGGGCACATAAATCCCAGTATGACCTCTAACCTGACCATCACAGAGACCCTGGGATGACCCCCAACCTAACCAGCACAGAAAGCCCCAGCAAACCTCCAACCTGACCAGCACAGAGACCTCTGAGAGATACTCAACGTGACCATCTCAGACATTCAGACATGTCCTAGACCAGAAAAGACACCCCAAGCAGACCATCAACATGTGTAGCACAATACCCAAGGTGTCTCTCAACCTGAAAAGCACAGAGATTCAACCAGACCTTCACTTGACCAACACAGAGACTCTAGGAAAGTATCATAGTGATATTAAGAAATGAAGCAGGGAGTTCCCTGATGGTGTAGTGGCTTAAGGCTTTGGCGCTGGCGCCGTCAGTGCTGCAGCCTAGGTTCGATTCCCAGTCAGTGGAGCTGTCCACATACCAAAAAGAATTAAAAAAAAAAGCAATGAAGCATATAACACTTATTTTAGAATGATTTCAAACAATTTATTACCTGCTCTTATAAAGACTGATCAATTTTGACAACATGTAATTCATCTTGACATTAATAACCACCATTAAAGGGCACTATCAGTTCTATTTTTTTATGCCAGGACATCACAGCACCTGAACTTCTCCACGTGACCCTGGCCCTCCTGCATTGCATTCAATATCAACAGACAAAGAAATGTTTCCAGGATGTGATCAACACAGGATGATTCAGGAGTTCTTCATATTCTCAGGGAAGCACATCAAACCCCAGGGCTATGCATGACCACTTTTGACAGAAACTGGTTTACCATCAGGAAGTCACTGAAGTCAATTTGTAAAACTCAAGTTGTTACCAGCACTATGCCCTGCAAGTGCACATACCTTGGAACCCTGGGTGTCCTACCTGCAGTTTTACCCATGTCCAACCTTCAATGACTTCAGCATCTTCTCTAATGTTTACTGATCCTGAATAAAAAGTAATTTTTTAAAAAAAGGCAACAGTAGAATATACAAATTTCTATATCACAGAAGAGGTCACACACATGGCATACTGTTGAAGAATCCCTTACTTTAACAGTAATTTTAGAAGTTCTTTAACAGTGAGTTAGAAAATGAGACTCAATGGCACGTTAAACTGACAAATAATATAATTCACTAATACCAGAATTTTTGTTCTCTGTTAATGAAAGTTTTATTGTGGACATTTCTGAGCAGATAATTATTTCAATAATATGGGGGTAGAGACATTATTTGCCAGTCCCCTCAGTCTCAATATCCTTTCTGGAAGAGCAATTTGCAAATCAGAGTCCTTAACTCAAAGAAAGAGTCAGTAAAATTTTCTTGATAAATTTGGGTAATGAACACTTAGTGCAACATGTGGAAGATGTAATATAGAATTGTGCGCCTGAAACCTATGTAATTTTTGCTAATTAATGTCACCACAATAAATTCAGCAGTAAAAAATTACCTAATAAAAATTGTCATGCTAATATTTGCTTTCATCTCAGGTTTTAAGCCTAAGTGTTATTTCATCAAATTGAACAATTAAATAATTTTTGCTTTTTTTAAAATTTTTAACTTTATTTTTATTGTTTGACTTATTGGGGTGACATATGTTAGCAAGGATTTCATTGGTTTCAGCCATACAATTCTACAGTGCATTGTCAATTTGTTATATAATTTCACTAGATAAGGTGACTTCTCTTTCCATCACCATATATTTAGCTCCCCCTCTCTCCTCTCTCACCCCCTCCCCTTCTCCCCTCCTCTCCCCACTCATCCCCAAATAAACATTAAATTATAGATTGTGTCCAGTGGTTATTTGTTTATTTGTTCTTTTTGGTTTTTTTTTTCTTTGTTGCTTTAAGCATTATATTCTGCATATGAGTGAAGTCATACAGTTTTAACTATTAAATTTTTTAAAGACCTTAATTATTCCAGTGTAATGTTAAGGAAAGGTTATCTACATGAGGTTCTCTAGCAAGAACTTAATAAAGGAATCAAGCACTTAGCTCTCAATAAGAGTAGACTGCTCAAATTTACTGTGGAAGTGTTTTTTTTTTTTTATTCTTACAATATATTTTAAAATTGAACAATGTTAGCAATAGGTTTAAAAGTATTTGATTAATTACAGTTAGAACAGTCTACTTTGATGAAATGGTAGCCACTTATGCTGACAACACAAAGATGCTTTGGAGCTTAATCAATGAAAGCATTGAAGTCATTTTTGACTTATAGATAAACTGCCTCACATTGGTTTTACCATTAACTAGCTCACCCCTTTACTATGTGCTAATATTCTTTACAGTTGAACCATCCATGATCACTTTCACTAAGGTGTGCATATTATTCAAAAATATTTTTCACCAAAAATAAAATGGAAACTATTTTGGTACTAGAATAATAGAAATAATTGAATTTATAAATGTTAGTGCATCTTCATTCAGGTTAATAATACTATCCAAGAAATATGTGTATATTATTTCTTTTAAAATTGAACTTTAGCTCAAAACACTTGAATTTGCACTGTGGAGGATAGAATTTTGGTCAGCTGAGGCAGTAGTTTAGTAGAACTTTAATCCTTCAGGCATTTTATTAAGAATTTTATCTTATGTTTCAATATAAGTGGACTTTACCTGCCCCAGGCTTACATGACAATCATGGGCACTTCATAATGAGAAGATCTCTGAAATATGTTTTTTTGAATTCTGCCTCACTGTATTATTTCAGTGATAGTAAAAGATATCCATTGCATAATAGTAATGTACTTAACATTAGTCACAAAATTTCCCAAGAGTTCAAAGTCATTGTTACTATTATTGTTTTCAAGACTAAAGCTCTAATTGAGAATAGGGTAATTTTTGTCCTGTTAACTGAAGCAGAGGCTTATAGCTTTTATTTGTAAGACATCTGTATGGGAAGGTAATTTATAGAAAATGTCCATAAAGTCCTTATTTAGATCTCTGCATGTCCTTGTATCCATTTAACTATTTTAATGGGTCAACTGGAGTATCAGAGACCCAAAGTATGCTCTCAGAGTTGAAATTCTACTTTAGCCAATAATGCAATGCTATGATGGATGAGAATAAACAATTACTATTAATTAAACACCTATTGTATCCTCTCCACTGCATCTGTCCAAATGTTGTCTCATAGCAACTATTTAGAGCAGGTGTAATTACCCTCATTTTGTAGATAAAAATAATGAGACTCAGAACAATTAAATAATTTGCCACCTAGCATGCAACTGAGTTGGGAATAAATGGAATTGATTAAACAGGTCTCCCACTGGAATTCACATGCTCATCTCATTCCTTTCTTTTTTTTTTTTTTTTTTTGAGTGTTTTATAGAACAATCAGTTTCCTTTGGGGATCTTAACTTATCAAACTTTTTATTTTATTTTATTTTATTTTATTTTATTTTATTTTATTTTAAATTCATTTTTATTGCTAGACTTTTTGTGGGGAGAAATCTGTTAGAAAGAATTACATAGGGTAGGCATACAATTCCACAGCGCATTGTCAACTGGTTGTATAACAATTTCCCCACCTATTGTGAATTCTCTTTCCATCACCCTATATCTAGCTTCCCCTCCCTCCTCTCCCACCCCCTCCCCTTTCTCCCCATTGTATCTCTCTTATCCCCAAATAACATTAAACTATTGATTATGCCCATGGATTATTTATTTGTTTGTCCATTTCATTTTTCTTTGTTGCTTACAGTTTTTATATTCTGCATAAAAGTGATGTCATGCAGTTCTTTGTTTTTTCTGTCTGGCTTATTTCACAAAGCATGATGATCGCCAGGTCCATCCATTATTTTAGAATGAGATCAAACACTGACATTTGTGCAAAGCCTCAAAGTAGATTGTACTAGAGTGCAAAAATTTTTATAAAAAAGAACATGAAATGGTACAGTTTTATAGAGAAATATAAAACATTCTTCCTCTTACAAATAGAAATTTTACTGTCTATATTTAGGGTTCACATAGAAAAACATTTATGGATACTTAATAGATGTGGAAAAATTACCACTGGGAAATAAATACAGATTTGACAGTGCCAAGCTTGAACATTCAAGCTGCCATTACCATAACTTTCCAACCACTAAAAGCCAGTCTCATTCCCATACCCAACAAATTTCTCTATCAATTTGTAATAACAACCAAGTTCTTGAAAAGGCTAACACTGTGTGGAGAAAAAGAAAATAAGAGGAGGATAGAGCTCCCTAAGAGGACACTGAAATCTGTGGGTGGCAGTACATATGAAATTATTATTGTGACTTAGATGAATTTAATAAAACCCAGCATACAGACTGAGGAAATTTTAGTGCCTGATGATGAAAGACTTCCCAGACAAGATATTTTAAATGTAACCATATATGTACCAGAGTAAATTATAGAAATTACTTAAGAAAAACAAAATAGAGAAAACCAGTATTTTTTCACTTTATGATTCTGACATTTTCTTTAAATCTATAAAATTTTCAAAAGAAATATTAAATTTGATGTAAAAAACCTAACAGACCACTTAAGCACTGCTCATGAATCTGGTGAAAATCTGATATTCATACCTAGTATTATCTTAAGGAATCCAAGAAAGGAATATTATTCAACTTTTAACTATCTTTGAGAAGTGTAACTAAAGTCCAAGGTGATTTGTATCTTGTAAATAAAATACAATGATAAATTTTTAACTATTAAACATACGATTCTACCTTCCTTAAAAGAAAATAAAATAAAAGAAAAGAAAAAGAAAAAGAAAACAAAACCAAACAAAATCCTGGAAAATACTATACTACTTTAAATTTGGTGTAATCCAAGGTATAAAACATTTGGTTGAATAAGATTTCACTTCCCTACGAGTCCCTGGACTCATAAATTTTTTAACTCTAAAATTACTTCTGAGATACAAAATGAGACTTACTGGTGTAGTTTATTTTTCTTCTTCAAAAGGTTGCAGTTTCAAAATAATTCTCATCTCACAAACTCAACCTAATATAACAGAAAGATAAATTCTAAATCTGCAATAGAAATGAAATTTTCCTTTTAAGGTTATCTTAGAACAATAGATTAGGTTTGTGTGTGAACTCTGATGTGACCAAGGAGGCCTTGCCTAGACATGGTAAAATGCTATTTCAATCTTAGCACCATCACTGTCAATCACATGAAATATGTCACATCTTGATAGTGATGATGGATGAACTAAATGCTCATGAAAGTACACTTTACCATGATAAGCATTGAATTTTACCATAATTAATTTAACATCTTAATGTAAAATATTACATAACTGTGCATGTAATACAAAAAGTGAAAGACAATAATAAGGATGTTCAGATGTGGACAGCATCGGAGGTGATGTACAGGAAAGAGTGCAGGAGGGCATTCCGGATCTGGTCATTGTTGTAGAAATGCTGGGCACAATGACATCCCCAGGTTTCCTTGAAACACCAGAGGTGGTGCGGGTGAGAGTT
Organism: Lyroderma lyra; assembly: GCA_004026885.1. Classification (NCBI taxonomy): domain Eukaryota; kingdom Metazoa; phylum Chordata; class Mammalia; order Chiroptera; family Megadermatidae; genus Lyroderma; species Lyroderma lyra. Next base: position 6,972 of record PVJL010010410.1, on the reverse strand, counting down.
TATCATCCTGCAATGCTGAGTCCAATGCCAAGCCCAGGTCCTTCCAGGAACTAATCCAGAACACAGCTCCTGTCCATCCAAGAGTGACAGGTCTATCTGATGCTGATAGAATTGAAGCTCCATGACTATTAGGTAGTCCTGCAACTTTGGTACAGCTGCTTGAAATGGACACTCCTCAGGGTTTGGATGCATTTTGATATTGGCCGGCTGCTGTCCCAGCAATGAACTCCACTGGAGTCATAACAGCAGGGTCTGGACTGTGCTGTGATTCCTGAATTAAAGCTGAAGTGGGGACAGAAGCAAAGGTGACTCATGTCCATTCTTTCCAGTGCATTTTAAACCTAAGACCCCTGAACTGGTCCCTCAGAGAAGCCAATTCACCTGGGTGCAGGCCCAAATGGCAATCTGAGTCTTGTCATTTCACCTTGCCCACTGATATTCTCTTGAGCTTCTCTTTTGGTGTGTGGCATCTAGCCATACCTGAGGGTTGATGTGCACCTCTAACAGTGTCTTCTAATCCTGAGGCTCTGCCTCTCTTTAATTGAGGTGGTCCAACTGAACCAGTAAGAGGTAATCTTAGTTCTCCAGGCAAAGCCTCTTGACATGACCTGCTTGCAAACCCAATAGTCTACCCTGAAGAATGGCCTGGCTAGTGTCTGAAATTGTGGCCTGGCATAGCCATCTCAGTCCCCTGGTTTTAAAGTCACATCCATGCATATCTCACAGGGATTCCACACTGGCACTTGGTGACATGGTGTGCATGTCTCTCGTGCAGGGGGAACTGGAGTGTGTGTCCTCGTTGAATAGATCATCACCGATGTTCTGTCTAGATCTCTGCAGTGACAGAGACCAGGAGCTAGTGTGCACTCATCGAAGTCCTTCTGCCCAACTGACCTTTAGCTCACAGATCAGGCACATGTTGTGTTAGCGCAGACATGAACTCAGTGACTTGACATATTCTTGGTGTGCTTGAAATTAACCCTAGGCCAGTCTTTTTTTCCTTCCCATCCAAACCATTCACTCTTGAAATGGGGTGTTAATTTGACCCAACCCCTCAGGCTACAGAATCCTCCAAATCCAGCTTTCACTCAGGGCATGGCCTTGTCTAGTGAATATTACCACTACCACCATCACCTCCACAAACACACAGGGAGGAGACTAACACTGTCAATGTGAAATAGGTGGGCTGTCCTGTCCCGAACTTGACTGCCTTGGGCCTTTTTGCATTTCCTTTTGCTTTCTTTGGAAAATGTCCAAAAACTTCTGGAGTGAGACTTGAACAGTAAGAGAAAAGATTTTAACTACAGGCTTACCTGAGGCCACTGCAATGGGGCCTAAGCACACAACAAGAAAGCATTTTATTACATTGAATATTATTAACTAAGTGAGCTGGGAAGTAGCTTCTTCAGAATGTGACTGCCTGTTCAGCAGGGCTCCAAGTTCTGCTGGGCTCTATGATAAAATATTGAGGTCAGTGCCTTGGGTCACCTACCTGGTCTACCTTCTAAGGCAATACCTCTCCATAGCCTTTCTGGGTCAGTGAATGCTCACCTTTCACCACAATAACAAGAGCTTACATAGCTGCACAAACACAGGCCACCCCATACAACAGAAATGCCTGGATTCTGCCAAGGTACTAACTTTGAAAATCTCGAGCTGAATTCAGACCTTGCATCTACTTCTTACCAGTGATGTGACCCTGCACAAACATACACTATTAGAGCCTCCTGAGACTCCCATTAGCACAGTGTTGCTTCTTTCAACATGAACTTCACAGGCTATTATTAGACCTTAATACACCTTTAGTTTCTGGAACCCCTGGCTGGTGTCAGAGTGGCTCAAGCACAGATGTAACAATGAGGCAATGACAAAAATGCTGAGCAGATCAATGAACATAGATCACACAGGTTGGGTCTCCTCTGGAATCCAGTGGCCCCCCTTACACTTCTGCTTGTGTCCCAGAACAATAGAAATTAACTGAAACCCCATAGGCAAAGAAACATCCAGGGTCTTTGTTTATGTTTAGTCGCTGATCAAAGAGTCTCATCTAATCCTTTGTGCTGGGCAGCCTCACAGTATCTGCCAGTGTGGCTACCTCCACATCAAAAATCCTTGTGCTGGCCCCTTTGCTCAAGGCTGGATCAACTTTTTCACTGGGTTGCAAAGTAAATAATACAACAGGGCGAGATTATGGGTGTCATTTCTAACACTGAGATATGGAACATTTATGACTCTGCTGGCTCACTCTACCTCTCTGTGTCTCTGCATACCTCAGTTTCCCTCTGTTATTATCTTTGATTCTTGGACACTGTCCTTCTCTGTGTCTATATATCTTTCTGTTTACCTCTCTGTTTCTCTTTTTTGTGAACCTTTCTGTCCTGTTCTAACGCTAAGTTCTCTTAAGAGAGGGTAACATATTATAATCTGATATTTTAGGCTCAATTTCAATAAACAAACAAACAAAAAATAAACAAATAATAACAGAGGTTTGTCACCCACAGAGAAAAAAGCCTTGAGCCCTCTTTGAGCTGAATTCCACCCATCTATGCATGACGTATCAGACAGACCTTTCTTAGTGTGAGCCTCGGTTGACAGGGAAGCCCAGGATCCCAAGACACCTTGAGGAACAGGCTCTCATCTCTGCTGATGCTGGTGCGTGATCAAAAGGACTGTGATTTGGTCCATGTTTGTTGCTGTAATTGTGTGAGGGGGTTGGGGCCATGCTGCAAACAACAAGCACATGCTTAATACGTAGTCTGGCCTTCTTATACTTAACTCCCAGTTCTTTTCTAACACCCTGAGCCTTTTTGAACATCTCCTCTGGCCAAACTTATTTCTACCTGTATTTCTCTGCCCTTTTGAGGTTCCTCACACCAGCACACTGTTCTTTGACTTCTGCAAAAATGGCTCATTTTGCCCTTGGTTCACAGCAAAAATTCACCATTGAAATTTCTCAGACGCATCTAGTATAAATGGTCCTTTCTACAGCACTCTCTGTTATCTCTCATAAGAATTTGTTCTGGTGCTCTTTATTTCCCACTCCAAACTTTGAGCTCCTGGGGAAAGAAGGAACATGTGGATACAGCCATCCCTGTTTAGGGTGAGTGCAACAGGCATGAAAGCTGAAAACATCTGTGAAAAGTTCTCAGAATGCCCTCTGGTCTGTGAGCAGCTTACATTGTATAGATGGATGCTAATAATCAACAATGCCTGTTGTTCAGGGAAAGAAACACCCTAAATGAACTCTTTTTCTTGAAACTTGGGCCATTGAACATAGTGGGGACAGCCTGCCACCTGAATGTAATGTCCAGTACTTCAGCCACATACAGGAAATCCTGAAATTAAAACATACTCCCTTGTCTGGGGTTCTCAAAGCTGTTGGTACACCAGAGACCAGGAAACATAAAACATGGGACTACAGGATTTAGGAAATTATAAGTACCCCACAGGAGCTGCTCTTTTTTCCCATTATTTTCTGCACTTTTCTATTCTGTCCAGTTTACTCATGAGGCCTTTCTGCTGAGCCTGGGCCATCACTCCACACATTTTTAAGTGAGAAACCTGAGACTCCAACAAGACTGTCCTGACACCTGGTTATTGGGCAAATGTTCCATTGCTCTGCCACATTTTTGCATGACTCATGCCCCTTAGACTCTAAGATGCCCTCTGCTCTGGAAAACCACTGGAAAGTAGAAATAATTTGCCAAGGACTTGGAACACACTGTGTCCGGTTGAAGAACAAGTGAAAAGTGGCTCTTCTGCAGGCTGTAAAAATGATGCTGCCATCGCATCTATGCACATAATCTAAAAGAAAAGGAAGCTGAAGTCCTGCTCTTTAGAAGCCCCTCCAAAGTGATTGTGTCTGCTCCTAATTACAGGTGCACAGAGTAGAACAACAAAAATCACACTTTGTTTTTTCAGATGCACAGGAATGACTCTGGTTTAAGCTAACTTTTTCTCACTTTGCTTTCTCTGCTTATCAGCCTAGAGACTCTCCCCACTTTATATATAGGCACTGGGCATAATGTTCAAAAGTTGGGTGTACCTGCACCATTACAGAGCTGCTTACCACCACTTTCCTTTTTCTGTTTGATAACCTGTTGAGTAAGTATTTCCCTTTGTACCTGTAGGTGGGAAGTCATTGTGTGTGTGTGTGTATGTGTGTGTGTGTGTGTGTGTGTGTGTGTGTGTGTGTAAGTTACATGAGTGCGCACAGTATTATGTGGAGGATCCTCACAGAAAATGACCCAATATGAAAAGTTGTCTCAGGATCTCAGAAGTCTTCACTTTTGAAAAAAAAATCCATGGATTGCTTGTCCTTGAGCCTAGATTTAGGTGTGAAAAATGTCAGTTTAAGTACACAGTGGGGACATAGCAGTTGCTTGGTTCATCAGCCTGTGTACAATAAAATCATGGTAATGCTCTGTCATAGGATGGTTACAGGGAGTAATGATACACCACATAGTATGATGCCTTGCTTATAATAATTACATAATCAATGTTACATGACATTAGTACAATTTCTTTTAGTAAAAATATGAATAAAAGTGCAGACTCAAGTACTAGCTGTGTCCTCCAGGTTTTGATGTTTGTGAGTCTTTTATGAAGAAGCATGAAAGTTTTGAAGCCATGAAAAATTGTCCTCATGCTATTAAAAATGTTTCTGTGCTTGTTCACAGTTGTGGGGTCTGGCTCTTTGACATTAAGCCAAAGATTGAATATGGGTACATGTAGATACTGTCATTAGGCTATGTAAGAAAATATGAGATATATTCCTGAGAAACAAGATACACTCACACTTGGGAGTTCCCTGGTGGTGTAGTGGCTTAACGCTTCGGTGCTGGTGCTGTCAGCGCTGCGGCTTGGGTTTGCTCCCCAGCCAGGAAACTACCACATGCAAAAAAACAAAAAAGATACACTCACACTTCTTAGTGTCACCTTAGGTCCCTGCACAGTGCTGAACACTCCAAACATTTGGGGAACCAAATAAAAACTCAGGTGGTCTGCCCTGACTGACCAGCACAGGCTGCATTGGACTTGGGCATCCAGGATCTTAGCACTGGGAGAGAAAAAGACAGGGAGTGGCCTTGTCTTTGCTTGGGTGGGAGAAGTTTAAAAGCTAACAAGAACCCTGGTTGTTTGGATGCTTTATAATAATGCAGGGCACAATAGCACACACAACTGATAGATCCATTCAGCTGGGTTTCCTACCCAATGTCAAGCCATCAAGACACACAGGAATCCAAGCTTTTGTCACAGCCCATCAGGCAGATTAGAAATCATAAATGCCCCAGGTTTAGTGGTCAGTTTATGAAAACTCTCCAGCTGCTGATGCTCAACTAATCACATTGGTCTTAAAGACTCTCTTCATTTTTTGCCTTTTAATTCTAGGTATTTTGGGGGCATCATCTTTCCAGAGGGGTCAGAAGTAATATGAACCTTGGCACCCAGCGTTGGTGTCATGGCTGAAGAGGAATAACCAGGAAAGAAGTCACTGAGTGTGCATTGCCCAAGTGGTGTGAGCGCACCAGGTGGCACAAACAGATATGTGCACTTGTATTTAGGATACTGCGTACCCTTGGAGATCCTGGAACATAAAGATCCAAGTGTCTGACAGGGTCTTTACTTTACCTCTTTTCTCCAACACAAACTCTGAATTTTGTAAACAGGTAGCTGTGCATAGTTTTGGAAAATCAGGTAGGCAATAATGGTGGCAACTTGCTTCTATTAGGGTCTCAAAGATATCACCAGCAGAGTTAAGGATCAGACTACTTTAGGGGGTTGGACTAGGGAGGAGAAAAAGAGCAATAGACCTGAACTCCAGTGAGGGAATTCACATCTTAAAAAAACTTAACATAAAAAGTTATATGCCTGTGAGGCTGAATTGCATTCTTTGAGACTTGGACTCTGTCCTCTGGTCTTTCTCTTCCTAGTTATACTTGATGGTGATTATACGTTTTTACTTCAGAGAAGCTGCCCTGACAAGCTTAAGTTTGTGATCACTACTAATGGTTTGCAGGTGTATCTTTGCAAAATCTTTGTCATGGCAGAAACTGTGAACTTGAGCAAAGCTAGCATGTCCTCTTTTCAGCAACTCACCTGAGATCATGCACAGCATTGAATGACCCCTCACGAACCTTGTGATATTTTAAAGAACCAACATCAGTGGCCTCTGGCAGAAGATTTGGGAGACAGGGGAAGGAGAAATTAGCTATTGCTGGATTTGCGGCATAGGTGGAAATGTTCATAACAGTATTAGCAATTTCAAGTTGTGGTGACCCAGTTTTTTCAGGAAATGAAGCCAGAAAAGAATAAAAGAAATACAAATAAGGCACCAGTGTAAACAGTAGCTATGCTTAGTGAATTGTCTAACATTTTTGCCATGAGTTATAGCTGGTTGTTTGTATAAAAATTAACTTCATAATAATTTACAGTCCATGTCATTAATGTAAAAAATTATCTGTAGATTTGTGTTAAATGTAAATGCGTTCTAGTTACTTCTGATAGCAAAGGTTGTCATTTTAGTGCCATGAGTTGTTTTGTTTTTAGAATTATGTAATACACATGAGCTTGTATAACATAAACATCATCTGTTCAAAATTACCTGAAATAATTGTCTTCAAATTATTCTGGGCTGAATGAGTTCTTGTAATTTATGTAGAAACTCCAATATATTCTTAGTTTATAAATATAGTCACACCATGTTTTTTTTTTTTTGTAATTTTTCTAAACTTGAGCTTCTTTTTTCTTATTTTTATTTTTTTTATTTTTTTAATTCATTTTTATTGTTAGACTTATTGGGGTGACATCTGTTAGCAAGGATTACATAGGTTTCAGGCATACAATTCTACAGTGCATTGTGAACTTGATGTATAATAAGTTCACCACCTAATGTGACTTCTCTTTCCATCACCTTATATTTAGCTTCCCCCCCTCCTCTCCCACCCCCTCCCCTTTCTCCCCTCCCTAACC
>PVJL010010409.1:0-49675 GCA_004026885.1 Lyroderma lyra | reverse complement strand
AAAAAAAAAAAAGAATTTAGTAACAGAATGCTGTTTGAACTGAATCTCTGAACACTCTTCCATTTCAATACACACTGGGTGAAAAATGTTAGCATCTGTGCATGCAAGGTACAAGATAATGGAGGGAGATACAATGTGAATACACAGAACTGGTTATATCCAGATACATCTAATGTAATAAAAATTATTATAGTGAAGGGAAAATATATCAACCCTCCCTTGTAAATGTGTGTGTGTGTGTAATGTATACACACAAACATATACATACATGTATACACATATATGTACATACAAACATATATGTGTATATAGCAGGGATACCAAAAAATGTATACACATTTTAAAAGGTGATATCTATGCATTACTTTTCAAAATTGAATTTAATTATAGTAGCAATGCGTAGTATGATGCTCTAGCAAAAGACGGCATAAATCAAATGAATGCTATAGCCACCATGGGACAGGCAGGACAGTCAAAAATATGGCAGAAGCACGACTGTCATTTGAGGAGAACAAGACCATTTTGAAGTGGTATTAGAAAATTGAAAATGTTGTTTAAATTTACCCCACATTCTCCTGACTTAACACCCCTTGGCTTCTACCTATGGGGAACGTTAAAGGATGTGGTGTGCTATAGAAAATTGCTACACTGTTGGTGCTGTTGGGAAGAAACTGAAAGTTTGCATAGCCATACAAGTGGACACTTGATCGATGTTGCTCAAGAATTAGTTTACTATAATCAGAAGTGTCTGGAAGTTGATGTTAATCACTTTGAGCACCTCTTATAATTGCAGAAGTCAAACAGGACTTGTATTCATCTCTTGTTACTGGTAGATATTGAGTATTATAATTTTAACACAGTTTTTTCTTTTCTTAAAATGTGTATACATTTTTGGGCATTCTCTGTATACATGTGTGCACACATGTATGTATGTATATACATTATATATATGGATTCACATATATACCATATATATAATATATTATAGAGTAAGTTGTATTGCAAAAATAAATCAGAGAAAAAGAAATATTGGAGGGACTGTTATTTTAAGTGAGAAGACAAATACATTTCGGAGGATATTATAAGATATATGGAAATTGAAGGTGGTCAAACACCTTAAAATTAACAAGCTAGGTCTGAATTGTAGTACAATATTTATAAGGTAAATAAAAAAATAGTCAAGAGTATGTAAAGTACAGCATAGGGAATATGGTAAATAATATTGTAATATCTGCATATAGTGCTATTGGGTACCAGATTCATAAGAGAAGATAACTTTGTAAATTAAATAAATTTGTAACCACTATGCTGTATACCTGAAACTAATAATGAATGTCAACTTAATTGAAAATAAAAAATAAGGTAAAGAATGGTGGAGAGATTAAATGTGTATGAACACACACACACACACACACACACACACACACACACTCACACATATATATATGTATTTTTTTAAAGGAAGATTGTATAGAATAAAAAGTGGTGCATTCAGTGGAATTTATGAAGAAAGAAAAAAGGAAGTATAATAGATGGAAATATATAATAAGATGGTAAACCTGAGACCTATTAAAACTGTAATTAAATAAATATAAATGGTTAATTACAGCAATTAAAATACAGAAGTTCTCTGCTAGGATTTTTTAAAAAATGTATACCAAAAATACAAAAAAAATATGTTAAAATTAAGACACTTAGAGGTTTTTAAAAATGGGTAAATAATAATGCTAGTCAAGTATGACTCAAAATAAAGCAATGATAGAAATCTTAACATATGACAAATTATAAATAAAACCAAAGCATCATAAGGAATACATAAGGATATGCTACATTGACAAAAGGGAAAACTACCAGAATTATCAATAATATGCTTGTACCTACCAATAATATCTCAAAAAAGTTTTTTACTTTTTATATAGAACAACTGACAGAAATAAAGGGAGATTTTAAATATCCTACTCAGACACTGAGAGATCAAGCAGGAAAAAAAAAAGGAAAGCAAAGATATTGAAGTTATAGAAATCATAATTACATTTGTTACAAAAAGCAGTATCTGCAGCAATTTCAGCAGCATTAATAGCAGTTCAGACTCCTGAGTTCCTGCTGTGCAGCAGTTACATGGTAGTAACTGTTGTGTCCCACACAACACAGGCAGTGGATGAATGTGAAGGGTGGCGCAAGGTGGTGAAACAAAGTAGCCAAAAATAAATTCCAAGCAGGACCAAGGGGCTCCAGCCTCATGGACTGAAAATGCCCTGAATTGGGTCACCACATAGCTTTTATTGATGAGCATACAAGGAAGTGAGACTGCTTATTTCATCATCTGTGAGTAATGTTGCCTAGGGGACTGCGTTTTTTCTGAAAGTCCCCATTGTGTTTCAACATGCATTGTATTTCTGTAAGAACATTCAGCCCCAAAGACTCAGTGTACCGAAACTAACCCGGGGGTAGACTCAGTACCTAAATCATTCCTGTTGGCACATGACCGATATTGTTCTCTCAGGTAGCCATGGGAGCAGCGTGGGACACAAGGCAGCCAGGGGGTTGATGATTAACCTCAGAAAGGGTGAGAGGCTGTGCCTCACCTCTGTAGAGCCCAAGCTCCCTCCTGTTGGCCCCTATGTGACTGTGCCTTTCTTAGGTTGTTTCTTCCTTGAGGAATCTTACCAGTCATTGACTAACCAACCATCCTCCAGGGCCATACAGGGTGATGTGAGGTATTCTATGCCCACATGGTCTCCACGCTTAGCTCCTGCCATAGGAAGTCATGGGAAATGTATGGGGGGACAGACGGTTTGGCAGTTGTAAGGCAACAAGTGACAACCTCCATCAGGTTAGTATGATTTATAGATTCCACTCCAATGGCAATAGTATCTTTCTGAATTGTGGGAAACCTTCTTATGTTCTTTGTGCTCCCAGTCCTTACAAAAATTTTGTTACTATTTCTTGATTGGAATCACTGGTGCTATTCCTAGAGTGGTTTTCCTGACTATATACACTCACTAATATGTAGCATTTATGTCTACACAGTATAGGCCATACTCAACCCCCAACATATCTAAAGGAAAGACTAGGAACTATGGCCATTTCCCTGTGTTTCCATGAGGTGGAAATGGTGGAGTGAACACATGTATCGACTCTGTCAAAGCCTGCCCTTCTGGTCATGAAAGTTTTTCTTCCAACACAGAGAAAATACTCATTCTCTTTCCAAGGAGACAATCTGAAGTCCAATCTGTCATTTCATCTGGCCCAAGGTCTGGTATGTATCTCCTCTTGCTCTAGGGACCCATGCACTGAACACACAAATAATCTGTTATGCCCATGACACAAACCCAATTTACAATGGTGGATCAGGGGCATAATAACTACAATAAACATCCTCATTGAAAAGGGGAATGTGGGAGACACAGAAGTTAGTGGCTGTTAACGTAACTTCTGAAAGACTGCTGAAAAGTATGGTGAAGGTCTGGCTCCTCACTTAGGGAATAAAGCGATGGCTTGCTTAGACCCTGGTTGTGTTCTGTGGTAGAATTTCCTTTTCTGCTGTTCCCAGTGGTAACTGAAATTACCTTCAGTGATTCTTTTCATATCTTATTTTGCCTGGCCACACCTGAAGCTGATATTGGGAAATATACTAAAACTGAGAACTCTATAACACTCTCAGCAACTTTGTCAATTCTTCAAGGTTGGAGATTGAAAGATTCTTTTAAGTCTAAAATATCCAAAACTTTTTGTCAAGAATTGTACTTTTCTGGGCAATAAAATTGCCTTAGAATCTTAGTAGGGTGATGATCTATTTGTTTCTAGCCATCTTTGAGGCAGTAACTGTAGCTGATACTTAATTTCTAGACTATTTCTTGAATATGCTTTCTTTCTTTGCTTTTTCATTTTAATTTCCACCCCTCTTAACTTAGCAAAAAAAAATGCAGGTCACCCAATTAAATCTAAACTTCAAATAAACAATGGTTTCTTTTTTTATATGAGTATAAATATGCATCATGTAACATTTAGGTCATACTTATACTAAAAATATTTGGTATTTATCTGAAATTCAAACTTAAATGAACATCCTGTATTGTATCTGGTGATACTACATACGGAACACATGAACTTAAAGATGAAAACATCAGTGAAGAGGATAAGTAGGAAATATGGCACACAAAGTTTTATTGCCAAGCTTGAAAATGTTATATATTGATTATGGTGACAAATCACTGTCCTGAAGTCCTACACATGTACCTAAGCAATGTCACACAGAGATGATGAAATGCATTCTTCTGTGTTCCAAAAGTAGAAAAGTATCATGAACACATAAGATCATTTTTATACAAACATTATTAAGTATCAGCTATTAGATATGTAGATAATCCTATACTGAACAAATAATAAATGTGCATTGTTTTTAAGTACACATAAATTATTAATAAAATGTGCCATACTTCAAGTCATAAAGGAAACTTACATGTATTTCAAAGAATCAATGTCTCATAAACCACATTGTATAATCTTTCTATAATAAAATTAGATATTTAATAACAAAGCACCTCTTAAAAATCCCATAATGAAAAGAGGAAAGATTTATAGCAAAATAGTGAAGAAGCAAACAATAAGGTGGAAGTAAATATTTGCAAAATAGATGAATAATATAAAGCTTGTATAAACACTCTTATAAAGCAATATAAAAAAAACACACAACCAAAAAGAAAAATGTGCAAAAGACAGTTATTTTTTTAAAATGGTCAATAAGCATTTTAAAATGTGTTCAAACTGACTGATGATTAATAAAATGCAAATTAAATCAACAATAAGGCACCACTTAATGTACATGTGAAGGTTTATTATTTGAAAGACTGAATATACTAAGTGTTTGCAAGGAAAATTGAAACTTAGACATTCCTGATGGACACATAAATTGTTACTGCTTTAGAAAATGACTTTGGTAGTATCTATTGAAACAACTTACACATATCCTATGAAATAGCAACTCTACTAATAGGTAGAGATCCAGTAGATTTGTTTACATATGTTCACCATACTTTAATAGTAAAAAAAGCTATAAACAATGCAGATGTTCACCAACTGTAGGATAGCTGAATAAATTTTAGTATTCAAGTTCTGACAATTAAGTTTCTGAATTCATCCTAAGGAAAGTGCTACATGCCTAATTGCTGAATATCGGTATGGTCACCTTCAAAGTGCTTCCCTTGGGAAGCTATGCACTGACCCCAGCACCTAGTCCACACTTAAAGCAATTTTGAAGCTCTTTCTCTGAATGGCCATCTGAATGGCCATCAGAGATGTTGTCATAATACCCTTGATGTCCTGAATGTCATCAAAATATCTTCCTTTCAATATTCCTTTATCTTCAGGTAAAGGGAAAAAAAATCACTGGGGGCCAGATCATGTGAGTACAGAGTGTGTTCTAATTCAGTTATTTGTTTACTGACTTAATACTCCCTCACTGACAATGCCATGTGAGCTGATGCATTGTCATGATGAAAGAGCTATGAGCTGTTGGTGAAAATTTCAGATCATTTTCACCTAACTTTTTCACACAGGCTTATCAACCCTTCCAAGTAGTAAGTTTGGGTAACTGTTTGTCCAGTTGGTACAAATTCATAAAGAACAATTCCTCTAATACCAAAAAAGTTTACCAAAATCATTTTGACTCTTGATTTGGACTGATGAAACTTTTTAGGTTCTGGAGAATTGACTGATTTCCATTGTGCACTTGGATGCTTTGTTTCATCACCAGTGATAACACAGTCCAAAACATTATCTTGCTTCTCCAAAAATTCTTGGCAAACCTTGACTATTCTTTGCTTTTTTTCATTGGTGAGTTTTTTTGGCAGGCCAGTTTTGCACATACCTTTCTCATGCCAATATTTGCAGTTAAGATTTTTTTATTTCTCTTATTGGTATTTACTTGGTCTGTTATGCTTTTCACAGTAAACCAAAAATTTTGACACACAATTCAGCAAATTTTTACAATGTTTTCATCAGTTCTGCTCATTACTGTTTGCCCCAACCTCCCTTCATCTGTGATGCTTCTCTCTTCTCAAAGAAACATTGAATCCATTTGTACACTGCCATTTTATTTATGGCATTATCTGCATTAACTTGGACTAACATGACCCTGATTTTGCTTCCACTCTTACTAAGTATAACAAGAAATTTAATCTTTGTTCATCGCTATAATTCAAGCTCCAACATTCTCGTGATGACACATGAACACATGCAACACCACTCAGCAAGATACTGCCACACAACATGAACACAATTGTGAGACGCAGATATATCAAGGTCATGAAACCTTACCGAATTGTTTTTACATTGCTACCAACATAAGTACATGGTGGCAAGTTCACAAACTTAATTGTCAGATCTCATATTTATATAATGGAATACTACAGGACAATGAGAATGAATGAACTATTGCTCCATGCACTAGCATCAATGGTTTATACAAAGAATGCTGAGCAAAAGAAACCAGACACAAAAGAGTATATAGCATGTAATTACATTTATACACAAATTTTTTAAAAGGGAAAAGCTATCCTATAGTGATATAAGTTATGATAGAAGTTTCATTTTTGAAAGATAAGACTAAAATTGGGAAAACTGGAGGCATCAGGGTGCTGAGAATGTATTTCTTAATCTGGATTCTGTTTACATTGTTGCATACAATGTGAAAATTCAGTAAGATCTGATTTGTATAATTTTCTGTTGGTTATACTTCAATAAAATGTTATTGTAAAGATTTATATATATTTCTGGCAAATAGTATCACTGAATGCTAAAATCATTAGGTTGAAGAGTTGTGGGCATAAAGGTATATTGATATAAACTCAAAGTATCACCCCAGAGATTATACATTATTTACAAAGGAAAAATGTTGCTTTTACAAATGGAGAAATATGATGTTCTGCAAATGATTGAGGCTAGGAAGATTCATCCTGGATTCAGGTAGACTGGGCAGACCTAATAAAAATCAAGGAGCCATGGGCTGCTGAGACATAGGCTTCATTTCAGAAGCAAAGCAGCAACAAACATGACATCTAGGAGTTTCTTTCCCAGAGAGTCTTGTCTCCTTATACAGGCAGGAGAACAAAGGTGGCATGCAGCCAAGTGTGAGCTCAGAAGGTACATAAATAACAAAATGGCTGCCTCCAGGATAAGTGCAAGTCATAGTTACATAACAAGAGCTATGTCAGTGTTCAGTGGAATTTCTGAAAAAGAGCCTGAGTAACTCCACTTTCCCACACTCAAGGTTTTTTTTGCCTCAGAATCTATGCAACAGACATTTTTCAGGATGATCTGTATGTGAAGAGTGTGCTACATTGCATTCAGATACCACAGTGACAATAGAGACTACAACAACAAATGATAATAGCATAAGCAATAGCAAAGAAGGTGATCAAGGCAATGAGCTATTCATTAGTGATAGAAGCTTACCATACTTGGAGGGGATCCACCATCAGAAGCTCAATGTTTTGAGTTTCTGCAGCTAAGGCTTTGAGTTTCTGACCAATATTATATTGTTTATCAGGAATATATATGTAACATTTAGAGCTGATCAAGTCATAAATCCTTCCCTGGGACATAGTGAGAATATCTAAGGCCATGTGATTTTGTAACACTACCTTGCACATCTGATAGATTTCTGTATTTATGGCCTGTATTTAAAGCTGGGGAAGTTGTCTCCTGTTGATTTACTATACTAGCTCCTTGAGGGAAATATATGGCCGGCGAGTAAAACCACCATGCAGTGCATTTTACCCTATGGCAAGCTTTGAAAGCATCCTAATTACAGGGTTTACTACTCAGAGCAGAGAGGACTTGACCTGGGATGTTTGGTCCTGACAGGTACAGTGGCCAGTCCAATTTATAGGCAGGTAGGGCCAGCCATGATGCCTGCACAGCTGTAACCTCATTCAAGGGCCAGGGTAAATGCTGTAGCACCTTGAGGGGCAACACCAAGGCATAATGATATCTCTTAAGATTACTTCACAGAGATCAAAGAGACTTTTACCCATATTTATGCTTCCTTCTAGTGTACAGGTGATGTATACTGGTATGTTAAGAGAAAGTCTTATGGCTTCAGCTGTGAGCCATGCCAGCACATCCTACACAGAGCA
Source organism: Lyroderma lyra (assembly GCA_004026885.1). NCBI lineage: Eukaryota > Metazoa > Chordata > Mammalia > Chiroptera > Megadermatidae > Lyroderma > Lyroderma lyra. Next base: position 41,537 of record PVJL010010409.1, on the reverse strand, counting down.
ACCAAGCCAAGGTCCAGTCTTGTGACTTTACTCTGGGGTGAGAACCAAGATCTGCCACCTGGTCATATTCCACGCAGGTGTGGGATCTTTGTCAGTCCAGTAATGGAAAAAATCCAACTTTGCACAGTAGCTGGCTTTATCTTCTATAGGAGGCCACCAGTCACAGTGAGTAGCAACTCAGTACAGACCCAGAAAACTGAGTGGTTGGACACCAAGGCCAGAGTATGCACCTATTTCATTAAGGTGTTCTTCCATAAAGCACTAAGGTCAGAAAGAAAGAGACAAGAAGGAGAGGCAAATTTCACCTCTCAGGCAGAATAGAAGCAAACATATTCTCAGCTGACAAGAGAGTGACTGACAGGAGCAGCCTCCCAGGGTGCCAGTACCAAACCGGCTTGGCTTATACAGTCACATCAGAGGGCTCAGCATGCAAAAGAATGGAAGAACCCACAATAGGCTATAAGGAGATAACAATTGTTCCCTTTAACAGTGTAGTCCCATCCACCCCTCCAAGGCAGGACACTTCCATTTGAGGGGACCATTGCCCAGTTACCAAAGGGGTGATCTGTAAGTTACTCTCCAAACCTCTTCTCTAAGGGGTTAACAAAACCACTCATCTCATTTGAGGGGTTTGTATGGTCCACGGTCAAGTCCAAGTAACTGGTTGCCCTCTGGCAAAACCAGTAGGGGCCAGCAACAAGATGTTGCCTTGTTGCCCAAAGTCAGGTTTTAAAAATTCATCTTTGATTTGTATCTGCAGTTGAATAAGGGCCATTGCTCAATGAAACAGTGCCTCTACTGGAGTCAGGTCACCCTGCCTGCTCTGCTCATTCGAAGTCTTTAGCACAGTCCAAAGCCATTTTGTATATGTCACCAAGGACTGGGATGCTCTGAACTTGTGCAAGCCATGTTTGATCAATCCATTGCATTGCTCCATGATTTCTGTAGCCTGCGGATGGTAAGGGATGTGGAATTTTTCTTCTATACTCATATCCTTAGCTCATTCTTGCACTTGGGCACCTGTAAAATGGGCACTGTTGTCACTTTCAGTTACCAATGAGAGACAACACACAGCACAAAGGCATTCCAACGTGTGCAGACTGCACATTGGTCTAGGCAATGGGCTGGAAACAAAGTCAATAGCCCTATTGCAGTATCAACACCAGTCACAGTATATTGATACCCTTTTTAGTTGGTCAGAGGCACTGTAATGTCCATCTCCCACTGAGTCAAGGGAACTCGGCTAGCATAATTTGCCCATCTGAGGCCAATGACCTTAGCGGATGTTCCTTAGAACAGACATATTGCTTGCAGGCTGTGAGCACATCAGCATAACTAATAGGCAACTTCCAAGTCTTTCCCATTGCCCATATAGTCTTTTGTCCTGCATGGAGGGGGTGCCAATGTAACCATTGCACCATGTCTCTGATAGGAGAAGTATCTACCCATCTTACCTTCACCAAAGTATCTGCTTTCTCATTACCTTGATGAACCAAAAGGGCATGTCCTGTTACATGACATACCATCACCTGTTTTTGATGTCCTAGGGTCCATCCATAGGTCTTGCCAAGATCTCATAGTGGCCCATGAATCATCATCTAGTGGTTAAGATGCCAAGTGGTGATCCAGAGGGTCAAGCCTCTGCATACCGCTCAACTATCAGTACAGACTAGCAATAGGGAGAGCCCATTATTGACCACTACCAATATAGCTTGTAGTTTAGCCCATTGGCTGTTTTGTCCAGTACTGATGTCATACCAAATAGTCTCTGTGGGAGAATGGAAGGCAACAGCAGTCCATTGTAAGGACTGGCCCCTACTAGAGCTTTCTGTATATCAGGCATTTCCAGAGATAGGAGCTGAATTGAAGATACTGGCCTCTGACTCACTTTACAGGTATTGGGAAGTCAGCTCCCCCACAGGTACATAAGTCACAGACCCAAAGACCTCCTGGAGCTCTGTTCTCAAGGGACTATTGCTCAAAACATTCCACTGCTGCAGATGTGTCCCTCATTTTGCCAGTGTAGGCATTTGGGAAGTGCCACTCCATGGTTTCATGGCCCAATCATGTATCCACTTTGCAATTAGATATGTGGTCTGCATAGTCACAGGGACAGTAGCCATAATGCTTTAAGTTGCCAGAAGAGCAGTATATACAGGCACCAATTGTTTTTCCACTAAAGACTAAGTTCAGCTCCTTTTCATAATTGGGACCAGAAGCCTATGGGCTGCTGAAAAAGCTTTGACCATTACCTAGACTCCAGCCAAAGTCCTCTGCAGTGACATGCACATCCAATTTATAGGCCAGGCAGGGTCAAACACATGCAGAGTTTGGATTACTTTAATGGTGGAAGAGTCAAGGCTGCCTGGCCTCTTTCTGTCCAGTCCCAATGAGCCCCCTTCCTAACCAAGGAATATAAGAGACTTAGTAGTTGGGCTAAATGGGGCACAAATGCTCTTCTATATCCCAGGAGTCCAAGGAGAATTGCAATTGCTTAATAGTGGTGGGCACAAGGTAGGCTTGGATTTTATCAATGATCATGTCAGGTATAATCTTTGCCGTACCTGATCAAACAACCCCAAGAACTTGACAGATAAGCCAGACTCTTGTAGATTCTTGTCATTGAGTGCCCAACCACATGTTTTCAGGTGATTCAGGACAGCAGGAACAGTGCTTTGTAGATTTGCAAGAGAGTCACTAGTTAACATGATATCATCAATGTAATAATAAAAGCATACATTTTTGCATCCAGACCATCGTGCCAAATCTGCTGTCACCAGTCTGTGGTACAGTGTGGGCTTATGCAAGTACCCTTGTGGGAGGACCATGAAAGTACATTGCCAGTCTTTTCATGTGAAGGGAAATTGGTCTTGTCTCTCTGGGACTATATCAATGGAGAAAAAGGCAATAGCAAGATCAGCAACAAAATGATAAGTTCCAAACTTCTGGATGAGACAGTCCATCAGATCCACCACTGATGGGACTAGTGTGTACAAAAGAGGACCATTTTATTTAATTTATGGTAATCTACCATCATTTGCCAGGTGCCATCTAGCTTCCTCATTGGCTATACCAGGGAGTTGTATGGACTATGGGTGGAGCATACTATCCCCAACTTTTTCAGTTCCTGTATTGTCCAAGTTATTTTATCATGCCCCCCCCTGGCAATTTGTACTCTTTGGTGTGTACAATCCATCAGGGAGAGAGCAGCTGCAAAAGGACATGAACGGCATATCCCATTATCACAACCCCCACCAACCACACTCAGAGGTGAAACTCTTCTGCAGTGGTATTTAATCACAGTCCTTGCAAAATGTCCAATCTTAAGATATACTCAGGGATGGGTGAGACATAAACCCTATATGTCTGCAGAGCCAGATGACTTATCCTCAATGGAATGTCTGCAACTTTTACTTAACTATTTTGCTTCTCTCCCATCAGTAGTCATCAGTGGCTATTGGGCTCCAGAGAACTTGTCTGGATTTCTGTACAGAAGGGAACCTTTAGTGCCCATATCAACTAGGGCCAGAAAGAACCCTCTGCATGTTAGCTGGGGACAAGTGGATTGTCTATTCCACATGTGGCCTCCAGTTTCTGCCCATCACCTATAGACACATTCCTCCACCTTCTCCTGATTCAAAATGGAAGAGAGGTTCAACAGGCAGATTAGCATCCTGATGCACTGAATGATTCTGGAGGTGGACCGCTCAGGCTTTGGGCATCGTGACCTTCTCATTATCCCCCTTTTTAATGGGGTGAACCTATTGATCTGCCTTTAACTGTTGCCAGAGCACTAACAGATAGGCTTTAGGTTTTCCATCAACCTTTTCTCTATCTACCCTGGCCAACACCAGATTCACCTACATCTGGGTCCTTCTCACCTTTAGGGGTCTGTCTCTCCTGGCTGCCAGTACCTTCTTGGTCATGGTGCAGACACCCTTCTGTGTGTCCCTTGTTTCAGCTTCCCCAAAACACACCACCATTGAGGTGACCTAATTAATGGGGTGGCCCAAATAAAGTGCCACGATCGCCACAAATGATCTGAGTGGGGAAGAGGGAGCCCTTTGTAACACATTGCCCCTTATACCTCCAGTGAACCGGTCATCATCTGGACCTTGGGCATTCAAATTGAACATAATGTTCTGTATAACCAGCTCTTGCAACATGTGTACCAACTTTGCATAGGAGTGCCATCTACTGACTATCCCGGGAATATCTCTTGCATTTTCCCGCATTGTTCTGATAACCCCGATGAGCCAATACAGTAAGGCATGAGTTCCTCACCCACATCTAGAGCAGTTCTACAACCGCTGAGACAGCATGGGGTGCATAGTCAGAGAGACTAATTTCTGCATCTTCAGGTCCATACTCATTATGTCATCCACTCCCAGATCCCATAGCCACATAAGCCAGTTGACTACGGGCTCACCAGTCTTTTGCAGAATTATTTCCCCAACTCTACTAACTCAGCCTGAGTAAGTGGGTGATATGTAGTGAATTCAGTCATCTGAGGAGCACCTGCAGGCTGACTGCTTTGGGCCTTGGGCTGCCTGAATTTTATTTTCTATTACTATGGGGCAGGCACAAAATTGAGTCTCTGGTTTCCCCTCCTTCCCTGAGGAGTCTATCACAGCAATGAGGGATTCTGACCATGAATGCCACTGTTTCTCCTTCAACAGCCATGTGGTTTCCTCCAAAGCTTGCACGTGTGGCTTCATCAAGTCCAGCTCAGTCTGGAGCACCTGTACTCTCATTGTTTCTTGCAAAGTCACCTCCATCTCTGCCTGCAAAGCTGTAAGAGAACCACACCATGGCCCCAGCTGCTGTGTGAGTGCTCTTCTATTTGAAGGTCTCTCCCAGCACCTGCAGAGCCTTCTCCACACAAATAGATTTCCCATCCATCTCAAGCCGCCCCCAAGGAGGCGCCCATGCAGAAAAAAGACTTGTCACATAAGGCACACCACCCCTCATTCCCACCCTCCGGAGGTGCAGTAGGCTCCATACCCATTTGCTGCAAATCCTGCCAGCTATGCCAATTGTACTGCAAATTGTACTGGATTTGGGAATACCAGGCAGAATGAATAGAAACCAAGGAGCCAAGGGCTGCTGAGACATAGCCTTTATTTTAAAAGCAAAGCAGCAACAAACATGGAGTCCAAGAGTTTCTCTCCAAGAGAGTCCCATCCCCTTATATAGGCAGAAGAACAAAGGTGACGGGCAGTCAAGTGTGAGCTCAGAAGGAACACAAACAATAAAATGGCTGCTTTCAGGATAAGTTCAAGTCATTGTTATATAACAAGTGCTGTGTCAATTTCTGGCAGAAGCTTGATGGGAGAGCCTGAACAACTCTATTTTCCCCACATGTGACAAATTTTATCTAACTCAAGTGATCAATTATGAAGTTACAACTATTAGGTACCTCCTGTTTTAATGTTATGTAATACAATGGAAATAAACAACATCATATATGTAGTATTCTTGCTAATAATGTTTAACCTGTATCTCATAGTGAGAAAGCAACCAGGCAAATCCATATTGTGGACAGACCTCAGTATAGTTGGACTGGACTCTTAAAAATGTGTCATGAAAGATATAAAGTGTGGGAACTGTCCCATAATAAAAAATGCTTCAGGGATGTGGCAATACTATGCAATGCATGATTCTGGATTCTGGCCCAACATAAAAAAATGGCTGTAAAGAAAAACTTTTGGACAACTGGGGAAATTTGAATAAGAACTATGCACTTGATAATAGTATTTGTATCAGTGTTACATTCCTTAGATGTGATAATGGTCTATGGCTGTGAAGAATAGTGTTCTTGTTCCTGGAGATATATGGATTATTTAAATTTTTTTTTCTTATTGTTCAGTTTCTATAATAAACATGTGTTACTTTAAAATGGAATAAAACAAATGTTATAAAAATGAACAAAGCAATCAACTCAGGTAATTAGAAAAAGTGTCACAGAGAAAACCCAGATAAAGAAAAATAAATAAAACAATACAGTTATGAGCAAAAATTGATGGCAAAGATATATAAAAAGTAATAGAGAAGATTAACAATAGATAAAGGTGGTTCTCTGAAATGATTAATAAATAGAGAAATTTCTAGCAAGGCTAATTCTTACAAAAAGATGAAATATAGATATATAATAATGTAAAAGAGAAAGTGACTATGAATATCAGTATTTAAAAATATAAAATATATTAAAGCCTACAGTAAATATATAGTTTGAAAAATATAAAATAGTATCAGTGTAAAAGAAAAGAAAATATTAAATGCATCAATATCCATTAAATTAATAGTTATGGTAGTGAAAAGACTTCCCTAAAAATTAATGCCCAGGTTAAGAGTAAGGTAAGTTTACAGGTGAATTATAGCAATGTATAAAAGTATCATTAGTTAAAATCATATATAGAGATTTTTCACAGAGAATAAAAATAAATTAAAAGCAGCCAAATTTTAATAGGCATCTTTAATCTCAGTTCTAAAACTAGACGATGATAAAATAAAAAGAAACATTAAACCTCATTCAGATATGAATGCAGGTGCAAAGATTCTAAATAAAATATAAGCTAAATAATTTCAACACTGTATGATGAATGCACTATAATCATGGTTATTAAGTAGAGTTTATTCCCTGGAAATAAAGTTATTTCAATGTCAAAAATAGTATACTGAAGGAAGATAAAACATGTATATCCCTATGCAAATAACTTCAAAACCTATTTAATATAAACACAAAATTCTTTGCAGTTTCAGAAATCATAGAAAGCTCCTAACTTAGTATAGAATACATGCCAAATGACTTTAACAAACATTAAATTTAATGTAGAAACATTATATGTAACCCATTAAGATCAGGGTCAAAATCCATGTTGACTATAAGTATTAATGTTTAACATATCATTTGAAGGATTGGCAAGTTCCACAAAAAAAGAAAAATAATGAAAGATATAATAATTGAAGGGAAAAATAAAGATGTCAAAAATTTGATCTGATATAATCATCTTTTAAGATATAAATACCATCAACAGGTAGAAAAATACAATATAATTATTATATATTCATTTTAAAGTAAATTCAATTAGTGCAGTTATTTTGTTTTTAAAACTATAATCTAGTTAAATTATTGTTTAAAAAAACACAAAGATATATGCATTGTGGTTTAAAAACAAACTAAGATCTCTACATTCATGAAATTTACTTTATAATGCAGAAAGATAATGATTATAATATGCCTTGTGGTGGTAAGTAATATTTAAAAAGACAAACCAGAGTAAGAGGGTATAAAAATGGTGAGTGCATCCTTTGCATGACAGAGTGGCCAGAGAAAGTAAAAGCTGAAAAAGGACTTGCAGGAGGTTGTAGATTTTATGTAATTACAAGGAAGGGGCATTTCAGGCAGAGTGAACAGCCAATACAAACCTCCTATGCTGGAAGCTTGCCGGTTGTGTTCCATAAACATCAACATGGTGTGTAAGACTGGGCTAGAATAATTGAAGATGTAATAACGTTATGAGATAAAGTTAGAGGTTTGAGATATACTTTTAAGTTAGAATGTAAATATTTCTTTATTTTTATATAAAAATTTGTTAAGGTGATATTGGTTAGTAAAATGATATAGGTTTCAAGTCTACAATTCTATAGTATATCATCTATGTGTTGCATTGTGTGCTAACCACCCAAAGCCAGTTCTTCTTCCATTACCATATATTTGAAACCCCTCCCTAATGATATGTTGGATGTAGAGTATGAGAGAAATTATCAAGGATATTTCTCAGTTTTGTGGCCATGGTAACTGAATGAATGTGGTGGTTCCACGTAGTAAGATGAGGAATCATGAGGAAAGTTCAGGTTTCAAGGCCAAAGAATTCTATTTTGAATAAGTTAAAGTGATAATACTTATTAGAGCTCCAAGAAAAGAAATTGACTAGTCAGGTAGGTATAACAATCAACACAGTAGGAAAAATATTGGCGCTATAAATGAAATGTTGAGGTGATTAGTAAACTTGATAAGATGCTATTTTGGTAGAGTGCTGGCATCAAAAGCCCCACAAAACTGTTAAAAAAATGGGAAAAGAAGGAGGCAATAAATTTTAGATAGTGTGAGGGTGTCAAAGGAGAATTTTTTTTTGTTTTTGTGTTTTGTTTATGTTTGATGAGTATTAACACAACATATTTGTATTATGCTGGATATTGCCCAATAGAGAAGGGTTGTTGTTGATGCTTGATCAATGATCAATAACTGCTTTGCTTATTATAAGACTATATCAAGCTTTTTTGTTTTGTAGTAGTAATTTAATTTTCTGCCATGGTTATTCTGCTCCTTGATCATGTGTGTGTGTGTGTGTGTGTGTGTGTGTGTGTGTGTGTACTGTCCAGAAAGTATTCAGCTGTGTAATATAAAAAATTAGAATTATTTACAGCTGGATTTTTTCTAGACAGCCTGTGTGTATATCTCAATTTCTCCACTTACCTCTTTAACCACACTATTCAACTCATTTTGATGATTTATCATTTTTCTTTGAGTAATTTATTTTGCTGAATTCTTGTTCCTACTTAATTTTATTGTGAAAGCTGTTTGCCCAGTATTTTCTTTTTATTGGAAATAGTGTTGTGAATACTCAGGTAATTTCTATTTGCATAGTTTTCAAGAATATATGTTCATCTTTCTCACACATTGACAGCTCTGATCAGATTTTCTAATATTTTTAATAAATTTTCTTTATCCTTCTTATTCAATACATGCTTGGCTCTTTCTGTATATGGTACTCTTTGCAGGTGATTTCTCTGCCTTTAGAGAAATCTAAATTCTCTAGATCTTTAGGATGGTTTTATTACTAAGTTATTTTTAAATATCTGCTAATATAAGTCACTTATTACTGTTCAATTTTAGGTTTTATTGACTAATCCTAATTGAATATTGTTTCTGAGACTCTAAATTCATTTTGTCAAGTTTAAAAAAATACTATTGGAATTTTAATTGGAATTACATAAAATCGGTAGTAAAATTGGAGAGATCTGGACCTTTATTAATTCCTATTCATGGAATTGTTTTCACATACTTTTGGATGAGAGTTACTAGATATTTTATAGTCTTTCCCCTCAAAATATTACATTATTCATTTAAGCACTCTACTGAATAATTTTGTTGTGTTATATTTTATTTAGCATTTAATACCATTTCCTGTCTTCCTCAGTTTTATACTGTTGCTACTTTTGTTAGTTTCTTAGGTTAAATGATCAGCTAATTTATTGCCATTCTTTGTGTTTGATATTAAACCATCTATGAATATAAGATTCCCTTTGAGTACATTTAATTTTTTCAAATCATCACTGTCTAGGGGACTGAAAAACAAATGAGGAGGGTATGAGCATCTGTTATGCTAAAACATATATATATATATTTCCAAGAAAACAGTAACATGAAAGACTTAAAACAAGGAGCCAAGACATCTAGGTCATGTTTACTTCAAAATGATATCTGGAAAACAAATCAAGAGGCAGCCTCTCATTTATCATCTAATAAAATAATAAGAAAGAAACATGAAAATTAAAAATTAACTGCCCTAAAAGCTAAGACTAATACACCATTACAAGTATCTGTAATGGGAGTTCCCTGATGGTGTAGCGGTAGCGGCTTAAGGCTTCAGCGCTGGCGCTGTCAGCACTGCGGCCTTGGTTCGATTCCCAATCAGGGAGCTACCCACATACCAAAAAGCAAAAAAAAACAAAAAACAAAAAACAAAACAAAACAAAACAAAAAAACCAACTATCTGTAAGGAATTTCAGATACTTGGGGAAAGCCGGATTGGGGAGAGGGTGAAAAACCCATTGGCCTTTCCATGCTTTAACTTGGGAAACAGGAAACAATATCACACCTCAAAGAAAGGAAATTCAGAATTTTGCATTTTCATCATGCCTTGCACTCTGATTCCTAAACCAAGTATCCATACCTACCAGAAAGCTAAACGAGAGACATTAATTTTTAAAACAGGTAATTTTGAAATAAAATGGAATCATTGTCCTAAAGACTCAGGAGTTACTTAAACTAGACAATAATCTATAAAAGGAACTAGAACAATTATTTTTTAGATAAAATTAAATCTCATTTTTGGCCCACATCCTAGAGATGAACCAGAGTACAAGATTCTTCTGCAATGCCTCCAAATTGAACAAAGGATTTAAATCTGCATTCTACAGTCGTCACCACTGTTGACATCACTTTTATGCCTATAGTGATCCCTTTTTGTGCAGACATTCATTCCATGCTGAGATGGAAAACACAGTACCTAAGGTCCAGTCTCCTTAGCTGCTCCAAACAACTATTTCCTTAGATGACTTGCCATTTTTTTAAGGCCATGCAATTAAGTCACATGTGACTCACAGCTCTCTCTCTCTGGGTTAGTGACCTGCTCTGCCTTCTGAAATTTGGGGGATTTTTTTCCTTCTCAAATATACTCTGCCCACACCCTGGCAGCAATGTGGAAAATGGATTGGTAGGTAGGCTAGAATATTCACAGCATAGAATAATCTGTCTCTCAATGAAACAGCTGTTCACAGTGGCAAAAACAACCAATAAAAAACAAAGTATCCCCCAGACTACAGTTAATAAACAGAATCAGGCCAGAGGAAAACTATGATTCCTTTCAGCCACCATATTCAGCAGTACCAGTAGTACCTAATAGAGCATCAATTGCAATAGCATCACTGTTTCGAGAGCAGCAACCACAGCAAGAAGCAGTCAAGCAAATCGTGGCATGGGGTCATCTCTGTACTTAGCTGCTTCTGCAGAAAGTGCCACAGTAAACAAAAAGTTCTTATTAAGCTCTTGAAATATGATCATAGTAATTCTGATGTCAAATGACTGGCGAACTCTCCTAACACAACCTCTGGTATGGTTTTGGCCTCATCCTATGAATTCTTATATGTACTGATCTCAACACTATTAGTTTACCTATAATCTATGCTGGAGTTTTGATTTTCTTATTATCTCATAATTTTCTTAGAAATGCATTTAAAATTTTTCTCATTTATTTTCTTAGTGTATTGTTGACAAAGAATGTTGTTTATACTATTTCTATTTGTAACTTACTGGTTTTCTTGTAACTTAACAAATGATCAAATTTGTCAACATTATATGGTTGGTTGAGAACAAAGGTGTTTCTACTCATCAGATGAGCCTGTCCTATGTGATTATCAGCACAGTAAATCCAATGATTATTTTATTTTAAATTACTTAAATGTTCAAAATTTTACTTTTAATCTTCATGAGTCACTTTATTTTGTGTATGCTTTTTCAGACAGCATGCGGTTGTATTTTATATCTTAACCTAGTCTGATAAACTGTTATTCTAATTAGTGAATGCATCCAGTGTATATATATTACCAAGTGTTTCCTGTTTTTCAGTGCTTTCTTGTTCATTCTTTTGTCTTCAATCTTTTGGTTTTATGGTATGTTTTCTCTTGTGGTCCTTTCCACTTACCAATTAATTCAGGAGGTAAACCATAACCTTTTATTTAAACTAGTTCTTATTTTAGCTTTTGAAATGCATACTTAAACCTCCATTTCTTTAATTGTAAACATTAATAATAAACAATTCCCAATAATTTCCCCTAGGAAATTATCACATTCATTTTTTCATTTTTCTTTTAATTTCATTTTACCTACAGTATTATAATGGTTTCAGGTGTACAACACAGTGATGAGTCATTCATATAACCTATTAAATCCTCATTCCTAAAAATCTAGTTCCTCTGTAACACTATACATAATTATTACAATGTTGCTGACTATATGCAATATGCAGTATTTTATATCCCCCATGACTATTCCATGACCATGAACTTGTACTTCTTGATTTCTTCTCCTTTTTTCCCCACCCTTCCAGCTCTCCTTCCATCACCCCAACAAATCAATTACCCATCTAACACCACAGACAGTTACTGTATTCTTCTTGACTATATTCCCATGTTATACACTATAGTTCCTTGATTATTGGCTAATAAAAATCAAGCTAAATTTCTCCATCCCTTTCCCTTATTTTACGCACTCTACCATCCCTCCTCCCATCTTAAAGAAGTTCCTCTAACATTCTTTGTAGTACTGGTTTGGTGGTGAATGAATTCCTTTAGTTTTTTCTTATCTGAGAAGCTCTTTACCTGTCCTTCAATTTTGAATGGTAGCCTTGATGGATACAGTATTCTTCGTTACAGATACTTGATTTTCATCAGGCCAATTCCTTCTGGCCTATAAAGTTTCTGGTGAGAAATCAACTGAGAATCAAATGGGTGTCCCCTCAAATGTTACTACTTGCTGTTCTTAGAATTTTCTCTTTTTCTTTAATTCTTTCCATTTTAATTTTGATGTGTTGGTGTGTTTCTGTTTGGGATCATCTTGTATGGGACTGCCTGTGCTTTCTGGGCTTGTATGTTTATTTCCTTTGACAGGTTAGGAAATTTTTCAGTCATTATTTCCTCAAATAATTTATTGATCCCTTGCATTTCCTCTGTCCCTTCTGATAGATTTATGGTTCAAATATTTTTACACTTAATATTGCCCCAGAAAAATCTCAAACCATTCTCTCTCTCTTTTTTACTTTATTTTATTTTTTTCTATCTGTTTTGATTGTGTGTTTTCTGCTGGCTTTTTCTGCAAATCATTTCTTTGTGCTTTTATTTTATCTAGTTTAGTGACTTTTATTATGTTCTTCATTTCAGTTAATGTACTTGTTATCTGTCCTTTATAATAGTTTGTAAGTCCTCTTTAAAGCAACCTATCTCTCTGTTGAAGTTATTCAGTTTCTTAAGCATTTTTATAATCATTGCTTTGAGCTCTGTTTCTGATGGGTCATTTGGTGTTCCTCACTGCTGCAGTTTCTTTGATGTTCCCTGCTGATACTGGGCAGGCAGAGTCTGGTGGAAGAGGGGCATTTGTGCCTTTGTTTTTATCCTGTGGTTGTGGGGGTCATGCAAGGATTTTGGGAGTAATTGTGCCTTTCTGTTCTCAGTTTGCCCCACATGCAGATCTGCCTCGAACCTTGGGGTCAGTCTTGTATGCTGATTTTTCAGCCATGCTCATTGTGGGGCAAGAAACACGCATGCATCTCTCTCTCCTTCTCCTTCCCAGCTGGACTGTTTGCTATACAGCTCCTCACAACTCAGTTGCTCCCTTTCCTCTGGGAACTAGAGTGAAGTCCAGTCTCTGCATTTTGCAGACTGGCCTGCACATTCTAGGGGCCAAAGTGAGGTCTGTTTGCAGTATCTCATGCCCTGGCTCTGAGCCTCCTTTTTGCTGTCCCAAGGACCACATAAGGTCAGGAGCACTCTCGCACCACCTTCTTCTTCCTCCCTCTCCCAGCGGTAGTGCCACGCAGGGTCTTGCGAGCAGCCACATCTCTGTACTCCCTTTTTAAATTCTCCTTTAATTAGTTTTCTGTCTTACTACAGGTACCTTAATGCAACAAGTGGGTTTCTTAGCTATGATTGTGTGTCGTGTGGAGGGTCCTTGGTTGAGTTATAAATGTTTTACTAGATGCAATCTCCAGAGGAGCTTTTACAAATGGAACACATTTATATAAGAAGCACCCAGATACAAACACAGAACAGTATCAATATCCTAGGATTCTCTCTTTTATTCCTTTTCTGATGCTTATGCACACTTACCTGACTTCCAAAAGCCTAAATGTGTTTGCTTATCTTGGTATTTCACATAAATGTAAACAGGGCATGGTCTCTTTTTGGAATAACTTTTTACAGAAATTATATTTGCATTGTTTTATAACTATATTTATATATTAATTTGAATTTAAAACTATATTTTATCATTTCTCAATTGGCTGGTTTATTTCTTTAAATATTTTCTAGAAGAAGCACATATCTTGACTTATTTCCATCTGTAGGTAACTTTTTGCCTAGATGCTTGTATAATTCTTCCTTCATCTTTAAATATCAGATTTTTTTTCGCTCTGTGGTATGTGGGCAGCTCCCCGGCTGGGAATCGAACCCCATAAATATCAGAATTTTTACCAAAAATATGATAGATATGTGTTGTATTTCACTAATTATACCTCATCTATGGTGAGCTCTTTTGATTTCTTGATGCAGCTGTTCTGTTCAATGAAAATGTCTTCAATTATATCCTTACAACATAACTCAGATGTTCTCAAGTTTTAGTCTCCTGCAAGTATGAATAAGGTCACATTCATATTACTAGCTCCAGTCCTGTCACTAAACATAAGCATATGCTCCCTCTTCTGAGTTATGATCACTCCAAAAGAGAGTCCCATAGCAGATCTTTTTGGACTCTAAAATATTAATGTTTGCTGGTGCAGAGCTTTAATTTATACACAACACCCACCCCCTTTTTTCACAATGATAAGCCTAAAATTAGGGGCTTTTACTAGTTACCAGAGTAGCTCTGAGGGCAACCCTGCTTCTTAATTCTATATGCATTTAAGTAAAGTATTGATAGGTCTAAGTTTTAGTGTCTTCAATTGTAAAATTGAAATAATAATAAAATCGTATCCACAGGGTTATAAGAAAGGCACAATTAGTTAATATATACTAATACTTAACACTGTGCCCAGTAAGTTGTAGACATTCCATGAACATTGGTTATTCTAAGATGCTCTAATTAGAAAAAATTATTTTCTTTGTTCAGTCTTGTTGACCAGGCCAGGCTCAATCACGCTTCTATAGTAATTTTCCTCTTAGAAACCATACTGTGCTCCTTATATCCTGGTTTTGTCTTTCCCACAGACACCCAGTTGGGGTTTAATTCCTTTAGAAACCCTTGTATGTATGTAACTCATCCTGTTCTATATGACAAAGACTGCAAATGTCTATCTCTAGCCTGGAACTCTCCACTGAACTTTAGATGTCCAGAGCTAACTGCATACTTGATATTTCTATTTCACATGTATAAATAAGCATCTCAAGTTTAGCATGACCAAAATTAACCTCTTGATTTCCACCTACTCACAAACCGACTCCTACCCTCTATTCTTCCACCATGTTCCCCATATCAGTAAATATCAGCTATGATCTTGTTGGTTTTATGTATTGTATCTGCTTCCTAAATATATCTAGTCTTTTAACCTTGTTTATTGTGCCTATTTTTTTCACATAATTTTATAATTTTAAGTTATATTTTTACTTATCTGAATTCTGGGTAGTTTCTAATCTTTATCTTTCAGTTCATCAGTTCTTCATCTCTATCTTGTCCATTGAGCTTTTTATTTCATTGACAATAATTTTTCCTTTAAGATGTATAACATCACTAGGTGACTTCCCATTCATAATGTATTATTTATTCAGGGGTGGTCTGCTTTTGGCCCTGGGACTTGAAAATTTCCAGCATTCATTGGCTTGTGCCCATATAACTCCAGTCTTTACCTCCATAGTCACATCTCCTCTTCTACTATCTGTTATCAAGTAACCTTCTGCCTCCTTTTTAAAAAAATATATGTGGTCATATTTAGGTCCTACCTGGATAATTCAGAATAATTTCTCCATCTCAAGATCCTTTACTTAATCATATCTATAAAGTTAGGAATTAAGGGTAGGAAAAAAGATAGGAAAGTTCTGGAGATCAATAGTACACACAAAAAAGAGACATATATACTTGGCAGTAGATGTGTAAAAGTATAGAGGGTTTCATCCAACTTAACCCTCCTAGAATCCCTTTTGGACCTGCCCCTAGCCTTGACTTTGCAGCAGTTTATGTTCTAAGGCCTGAAAACATATCCAGTAGTTTATAGTTAGAGGTGTACATGTTTATAATACCTCCACAATTGTATTGCAAAAATATTTTGGTTAGCTAGTGACATAGGTTGATTCTATGTTGAAGTCCTAATCCCCAGTATCTCAGAATCTGACCTTATATTGAAATAGGGTTGTTGCAGATATAATTAGTCAATTAGGGTGAGTACTGAAGCAGGATATGTTCTAATCCAATATGACTGGTGTCCTTATAAAAAATACATGTAAAGAGAAAGAGACACAAAGGAAGATAATGCTAAGACACTGAGAGAACACCATCTATAAGCAGGAATGCCAAAGATTTCCAGTAAACTACCAGAAAAAGAGACATAGGAAAGATTTTCCCTCACAGCTCTTAGTAAGAACCAACTCTACCAACACTTTGATCTCTGATTTATAGATTCAAGAGCTGTGAGACAATAAATTTCTGTTGTTTATTTTTAAAGCCACTCAGGTTGTGGTACTTTGTTATCATAGCCCTAGTAAACTAACACAGTGTTGGTTAAAATTATATAGCAAACAGATGCTCAAACATGTCATAGTTTAAACATAATAGAACTTTATTTCTCATTCATGTGACAGTCCATGGATGTCTCTCTTCCATGTGGTGTTTCAAGGACAGGGAGACCTTCCATCTTCTAATTTTTCCATCATTAGTCTAATCTTCATCTGCGTATAGCTAATAAGCATAGGAGGGGCAAACACACTTTTTAAAAATGTTGGCTCCAACATGTCAACCATAATTTCTACACATTTTCCAATGATGAAAACTCAGTTACACTGTCACATTTAGCTGTAAGAGAGGCTTGGAAATGTCATTTACCTGTGTGTGCAGGATAAAAAAGGGAGTGAATATTGGTGAAATGTAGGCAGTCTCTGCCACATATTTCATCATGACATTGTCAGATTACGGTTCAAAGAACATTCTGAGTCTGACCTGAGAACCTCATTTTCAGAGTTAACTTTCTTGTTATAAGGTTGATATATAGGGAGTTCCCTGGTGGTGTAGCGGCTAAAAGCTTCGGCACTGGCACTGTCCTGTGGCTTGGGTTCGATTCCCAGTCAGGGAAATACCCACATACAAAAAAAAAAGATTGATATATAAAAAATTTATTAAAAAATCAAAAGACATCAAAAAGAAATTTTTCTTTAAGAATTTTAGCTTACTATTTGATTCATTCTTTTAATAAAGACTTTTTGAGCATCTACTATGAGTCAAGCAATGAAGACACAGCTGAGAACAAGATAAAGTTCTTAATAGAATATACATTATAATGGTAGGAGAGAAATAATAACCCAATAAATATGAAATATGTCAGGTGGTGTAAGTACCGTATAAAAAACTAGTTTAAGAAGGTGGGGAATGACATAATATTTTTTTGATATAATATTTTTATATGTTGGTCATAGAAGTTATTTTTAGCAAGATAATATGTGTCTGAAAAGAAAATAGAGACTGAGACAAGTAGATGACTTGGAGGACATTCCAGGATAGAAAATAATTACATAAAAATCATGGTATGTAAGTATACTTAGGATGTTTGTGGAGCAATAAGAAACTAGAATGACACTCCAAGAAGACAAGATGTAAGAGATGAGTTCATCCATAAAAATATATAGGGAATAGACCAAGAAGGGTCATAAAATTCATGTTGAGGGTTATGAAAATTAGCCTAGGTTTAATGCAGAAACTGTTGATGAGCTTTGAGCTTAAAGTTGGCATGTTTTGACTTATTTTAGAAGAATATTTTAAGGTTCTGAGTAGAGGAGAAATAGCAGAGACACAGGGATGTAATTAGAAAGACCAGTTAGAGGCTATGACAATAAGCCAGCTTAAATATGATGATAGATCAAGACAGGATGCTAGTGGGGACCTGTTGAGAAGTGGTTATATTTAGGGCAAGTTGTCAAATTACAGTGCAACCTAGATTCCCTCTTCAGGGCCAGTGCACTAATCTCCCAGCTATTGGGAAGGATTATAGATTGCTGAAGGCTCACAGTAACATTCTTTACAGAAAATTTCTTGGACTTATGAAACTACTTTGCCCAGAGTTGCACAACTCCCAGGGGCAGTCTACAGACAATGCCTGGGAGATGCAGGGTTTCAAGGCCTTTGACCCCCTTACACCTATATTTTACCTATTCAGTCTCCCAGTGATAAATATCTATATTGCTTTAAACTTTCCAGTAATATAAAAGCTACAGCAGTAGACTACCTATAAATTGAGATTTGATTGGTCAACTTTGTCTCATGCCACAATCTTTAAAAGTAGTTGAAAACTGAGGCAAGATCTTTGATTTGCTTTGGCAACTATAAGGTAATTGTAATATGCAATTTCAATAATGTAGTGAGAAATTAATTCAGTTTTCAAAATTGAATGAAGAAAAAACCCTGATGTACCAACATTTTCAAAAGATATAAAATAAAGGCATAAGAAGCCTCAGTCACAGAATTTTCAGTGAAGAGAATCACACTGTCCTGTAAAAATAGAGGAAAATATAAAAGTTACTAAATTTATCAATGATTAATTAATAATAAAAGGAGAAAATGGACACTTGATTCTTTTAATGAAAGGTGGAAAAAAATGAAGAGACTACTGAGGAAAACTGAAAGTGCTAATTGGTGGGAACACTTTGCTATTTAGGTTGGTGAAACACTTTGCCATTTCAAAGTGTTTCACCAATCTTTCAAAGTTAAAGCCAAACAGACAGGGACCATTTGAAATCAATGAAAGTGTGCACTGTTTATCAAAATAAATGCTATGAATTGCATGCACTGTATTCAAATTTAGCATGGATTTAAAGCTTTAGAATAAGGTAAATTTATACTCCAAAATGATATTTCAATAAAAATCATAGCATTATTGGGGCAAGTGGACCAATACATTGCTATAATGTATCTCTTATTCATATCATATTCATCACTGCTACTCTCCAAGTGGCACTCTGCCCTTCTGATCAAGATCATATAGAAGGCAGGAATATATCATTTGTACAATTAAATCAGCTCTTTCCATTTATGTATTATTTAGACCTTCTGTCTGATAAATTCCTATGGAGCCTTGGGAGACGTTTGGGATATTTGCAGGAAAGTATGTGGCACTGTCCACTGAAATAAACTTACACAATTTTAAGTACCCTTGGGGCCAGTTACAGTTTTACAAAATATTTTCTAGAAAATAAAAACATTACAAATTAATTTTGTAATTTTCATAACTAGTAAGTTATATTCTTCACTGTTGTAAACCTTATATTTCAGTACAAATACCATGATAATGAACATGAATCATATTCTGGAGAAAAACTGGGGACTCCCTTTTTATTCCTTTTCTAAAACCTATTTTTGAGCTAATTTTGTGTTTACTAATAGAAGATATATTGATAAGCCAATTAGGTTATAAAAAGTTTATTTTCTAGCTCCAAAACCTACACTGATTAATAATAAGGGACCTCAAAGTATTAGTGGGAACATGATTATGTCAGGAAAGGGAAATAATTTCCTAGAATTTTAAAAAATCTTCATCAAAGTCTGTGCATAGACTACAAAGAGAACACCAAACCAATCATATAGTATGTCCCATTTCTAGTAAGCCTGATTCCAGCTTCCCTATATCAACAAACTCCAATCAAAGCATACCTGAAGACTTCCATATTTTTTATCCCACTATAAAGTTTTCTCACTCCTCTGATTGCCTTTGGATCCTTGTGAAATGCATGTGATGGTGCGTGACCCCCTTGCCACATCAAGATATGAATAAATATCATCTGCTTGTTCTCATTTGAGTGGTCCTCATTATTTCCACGAGGCAATGAGTCTTGATTTGGTGTCCCATATCAAGTGGATCACCTTTTATTTAATGCCTTTTACTACAAGGAAAAAAATACCTTGTACACCCTAGCTTAATTCAAGATCCAAGTGCTTGGTTCAGCTTCACTTAGAGAGATATTTATCTTGTTTCTAAACATAGATATATGGTTTTAATTTCTTTTTAAAATCTCTTATCTATTCTATATATGTGTCAGAAAGAGCTTTAAAGCATGAACATGGAATACCATCTTAAGTAGAAGTTCTACATTTATTCCATACCATTATTTTTTTACATCTGACAGTAATAGATAATAGGTAGATTTAATTGTTGCCCTGTTTATATGAGGTGACACATAGACAATAATCATCATTATATTAATAAAGGTTTAAGTTGCTGACATTTTGTTAATAACTACAATGTTGCTGATAATCATAATAAAATAATGGCTAAAAGTGTATGTTAAATGGCCACTTTAATTAAATGGAAGATGATTTCTTTGCTAATTGATCAATATAAAAAAAGGTGAAATACAGAGCTATGAATAAATAATCTATGCAAAATAATGTGTAAAAGTCTGTGTAAAACTTACTTGCAATCAGTTTTAACCACAAAACCACTGATAATTTTGATCCAAATAGATTTATTTAATAATCTCAAAGACCTTTTGTTTATAGAAAAGGAGCAGGGAGATTATCATGACATTGAAAGATACCAGTGGACTTACCCATAAAAAAATGATGAGATATTGTCATTCGCAACAGCATGGATGGATCTTGAGAGCATGGTTCTAAGTGAAATAAGTCATATTGAAAAGGACATACTCATATGTGGGTTATAAAACAAAAAACAACCAACAAACAAAACAAACAAACTCTTAGGCAGAGCAATAGTATGATGGTGACCAGAGAGGAAGGGGGATGGGGGAGAATGAAGAGGATAAAGGGGGTCAAATATATGATAAGGAAGGAAACTAGACTAGGTAGTGAACACACACTGCAATATACAGATCTTGTACTATAGAATTGAATACCTGAAACAGACAATGTTATTAAGCAAAGTTACTCCAATAAATGTAATTAATAAAAGATGAAATTAATGATAAAAAGGAAAATATCAATGGGGATGGTATTAGGCCTTTATGTAAATTTCCTGTAAAAATTAAAAAAAAATATCTCATAACCTTTTAAATACAGCACTCTCATAGAGTAATATTAGTTAATATGCAAGAAACAAATGTGTCCGTTTGTGTGTGTATGTATAAGGAAGGTGGATTGAGGGGAAAAAAGGACACTAATAGATGAAACTATTAAAGTAGAAATTTAGTACACATGGATGATGTTTCTTGCAATCTCCTCACTGAGATCTCCTACTACAAAAGAGATCAGTTTTTTAATGTGACAATCATTTCCCCCACCAATTCACTTAATCCTGAATATCACAATGAGAAATGAATTCCTATGTCCTAAGTCTTTGTTCACTGTTAAAATGCAAGCCACAGGATATCTTTTCATTTGTAAAGGCCATTAGAAGACCTTACAAAAGTTACTTAACCTCTATGAGCCTCAGTTTCCTAAACTATAAAATAGAAATTATGCTACCTGCTTAACAAGGAAGACGTAAAG
Organism: Lyroderma lyra; assembly: GCA_004026885.1. Lineage (NCBI taxonomy): Eukaryota > Metazoa > Chordata > Mammalia > Chiroptera > Megadermatidae > Lyroderma > Lyroderma lyra. Next base: position 20,341 of record PVJL010010409.1, on the reverse strand, counting down.
ATTGAATGTGAATATGTGTGTGTATGGGTATACACACATACATTCACACACACACACACACACACACATTCACACATACATATATAAAAATAAAACATTCCATAGACTGAATGTCTGTGTCAACCCAAATTCACATGTTGAAACCTAATCAACAATATAATGGTGTTTGGAGGTCAGGCCTTGAGAAGGTAATCAGGTTATATAAATCATTATTATGTCCTATAAATGCTGTTAAAGAAGAGATGCCAGAGAACTCTTTTTTCCCTTCTGTCATGTGAGGACAGAGGAAAAAGATGGCTGTTTATGAATAAGGAACTGGGCTATTACCAGACACTGCATTTGCTGGTGACTTGTTCTTGGACTTCTGGCCTCCAGAACAGTGAAAAATAAATTTCTGTTGTTTATAAGACACATACACTCTGGCATTTGGCTACAGCAACTGGAATGGACTAACACATTGTGTGTAAGAGTGTATAAATAGTGCCTGCTCAGGAAATGGTGAATCAAAATAGAAAGATTTTTGGTCAACTGTTTAACCTTCCCAACCATGTTGAAATATATAAATATTTTTGGTGGTCAACACACAACAGCTTTAACTTGCTCCCACCTTCTCCACTCTGTTATTATGTATGAGTTCTCCAAAACATTTCCTAAGAAATGGTTCTGATATAGGAGGAAGATCATGAGAACACCAAATATCTTCAGGGCAGGAGGAGGACCACCACTGAGTGGTAGAAGAACTACTAAAGTAAAGAAAGACAGAAAAAAAAAAATAAAGGTTACATGTACTTGACAAGTTTGCCTTGTAATGTAGAAAACAAAACCCAGATTTTCCTCTTTTTTCCATTTAACTTATAACTAAATACATGGGTTGATTTTATGTTTTATGTAATAGAAATTGTGATGTATCCAAGGTAACTGTCATCACACAATAAAGTTGGTTAGTTAGTTTATGATGTACCCCAGTCAAGAATTCGAAACTCCAAAGGAGCTTATTAATCACCTCAACATAGATATAAATATCTACACCCTGAGGACATGTTAATCAGCATGAGGGATATTAGAGGTAATTTTTTCATTGGTGAAATAAATGGTGTTCAAGATATTTTGGTGGTAAGGTCATTGCTTAGGTCTCATTGTCCTTTAAAAATCTGAGAATCTCAGCAGCCTAACATTTTTAATAGTCTTTCAAATCTAAAGTCCCACTTTTTCTATGTCACTTTATTTCATATAAGACTGTCCTAAACTAACAAAACTTGTTGATCCAGCACCAAATAATAACCAAGTTAATTAAGTGCAGAGAGTGAGATTCCTGAACTATAAGAACAGGAAATATAATTGCTTCTGCCTGCTTTTGTTGTCCGGCATATCTTTGGCAAAATTGTATCTAAAATTTGCTTCATATCTGATCAAAAGATTGTTAAGGAAACAAACACATAAAGTATTCACTATTTCTCATTTCCAGAGGCCAGTGAAAAATACCAAATGCACCTAACAATTTCTCAGTGGCTAAATTAATTTAGGTCAGTTTATAATACTTGGTTCAACCAAGTGGATAGTTTTTACCTAGGTATAGAGAAAAAAAAGGAAACAGCCCCCCAATCCCTCCCAAAAAAAGAAAGAAAATTTGGGAGTTATTAAGGTAGTATGCGCTTATTGCCATTTCTAAGTTTTCATGTCATGTAAAGGGGAAGAATAATCTTGGAGGATATTTTTAAATGAGTCCACAGTACCACGTTGTAAAATGTTGGAAGAAGAATGGAGATCAGAAAGCCAGCCTAACATAGGGGCAATTATCACCATTCTGCTTAGTTTCAAGATTTTTAGAGGTAGGAAATAACAGCTTATACAGTATTCAAGTTACTAATCATAGGAAAGAATTTTCCAAAAAGATAGAAAAGGAAGCTCTGGCTTTGGTAATATACACTAAAGAAGTAGATACCATTATGGTAACAAAAATTAAATTAGAAGTTTAGGAAATCTCCCCAGGAAGAAAGATTTGGTACTTCCTTTATGAAGCCTAGAGTCCCCTGCGAGGATGAAGAATCTGTTTTCCACTCTCCATGGAATAGAGATTTGCAGCCTGGTGAAGAAGCTGACTCACAGCTAACACAACAGATTTAGCAGCAAAAGAGAGAAGTTATTCTTAAATCCAAAGATGAAGCTAGCCATACACAGATTGGTTTATCAAGAAGGATCAAACCCATTAGAACAAGAAAAGAGTCAGGATATCCTAACGACTGCTTTCAATGAAAGATACAAAAAAATGGAAGCATACACTATGCTCATAGATAGGAAGAATTTACATCACTAAAATGTTCATACTGCACAAAGCAATCTATAGATTCAATGCAATTCCTATCAAAATACCAATGGCATTTTTCACAGAACTAGAACTAATAATCCTGAAATTTATATGGAACCATAAAGATCCTGAAAAGCCACAGCCTTCTTGAGAAAGAAGAACAAACTTGTAGGTATCACACTATATGATATCAAACTATACTACAAAGCTATAATTGAAACAATATGGTGCTAGCATAAAAACAGATCAATGTTAACAGAATAGAGAGCCCAGAAATAAACTCATGTCTATATGATCCATCAATCTATAACAAAAGAAGTGAGACTATACAATGAGGTAAAGACAGCCTTTTCAATAAATGTTGGGAAAACTGTATAGATACATGTTTTTATGAAATTAGAGCATCATCTTACATCATATAGAAGAATAAATTCAAAATGCATTAAAGACTTAAATGTGAGACCTGAAATCATAAAACCTCCTCCAAGAAAATATAAAAAGTAAATTCTCAGATATTACCCTTAGTAATATTTTTGCTGATAAATCTCCTTGGTCAAAACAATAATAAGAAGAAAAGAAAAAGAAAAGAAGAAATGGACCTCCATCAAACTATAATATTTTTGCACACCAATGGAAACCATCAACAAAATGAAAAGGCATACTACTGAATGAAAGAAGATATTTGTCAGTGATATATATAATAAAGTGTTAATATACAAAATTTATTTAAAAAAACTTATACAATTCAACACCAAAGAAACAAAACTGGGCAAAAGGCCTGAATAGACATTTCTCCAAAGGGGACATACATCTGGTCATTAGAAATATGAAAAGATGCTCAATATCACTAATGATCAGAGAAATGTAAATTAAAATTATAATGAGATACCATTTTACCCCTGTCCTGGCATCATCAATGAATCAACCAACAACAAGTGTTGGTGATGATGTAGAGAAAAAGAGAACCCTAGTGCACTGTTAGTGAGATTGCAAATTGGTACAGCCACTATGGAAAACAGTATGACAATTCCTAAAACATTAAAAATAGAAATACCTTATGACCCAGAAATTCCACTTATGAGTATCTATCCAAAAAATCCAAAACACTAATTCAAAAAGATATATGCAACCCTATGTTCACTGTAGCACTATTCATAATTGCCAATATATGGAAGCAACTTCAGTGCCCATCAATAGACAACGCCATAAAGAAGGTTTGGTACATATGTGTATACAATATACCATAAACATGTATATACAATTCAACCATAAAAATGAAATGATACCATTTGTGACAACAGGGATGGAACTGGAAGGTATTATGTTAAGTGAATGAAATAAGTCAGACAGAGAAAGACAAATACTATATGGTCTCAATTATATGTGGAATCTAAAGAACAAAATAAATGAACAAACAAAACAGAAACAGATTCATAGATGCAAGGAACAATCTGGTTGTTGCCAGATGGGATGGAGTTTGGGGAACTGGTGAAAAAGGTGAAGGGATTAAGAAGTACAAATTTCTAGTTAAGAAATAGTCATGTGAAAGTAAATTAAAGCATAGGGAATATAGTCAATAATATAGTAACTATGTATAGCATCAGGTGGGTACTAATTGGGGGGATAATTTTATAAATTATATAAATGTCTAACCACTATGCCATAGACCTGAAACTAGTATAAAATAATACTAAATAGAAAATATAACTGAAAAAAAAATAAAAGTGGGGAAAATGTAAAGGGGACCAAGGGATTAAAAAAAACAAAATTTATGTCAACATGAAAACTTCTATGTGAATATTTATAGCATCATTTTATAGTAAAATGTAGAGAAGCCTAATATCCATTAGTTTGTGAACAATTAAACAAAATGCAGTATGCCCATATGAGGGAATATTATTCAGCAATAAAAAGGTATGTAATAGTGATCGAAAGTACATCATGGAAGAACCTAGAAAGCATTATGCTAAGTGAAAGAAGCCAATCATAAAAGGCCACATATTATATTATTATATTTCAATGAAATTTCCAGAGTAGGCAAGTCCATAGAGACAGAAAATTAATTAGTGGTAGCCTAGGGCTGGGGGTGTATACATAGAGTGACTGCAAATGGACATGAAGAATATTTTGGGGGTGATGTAAATATTCTAAAACTGAAATTTCATGATGATTGCACAACTCTGTAAATCTACTAAGAGCCCGGTGAATTGTATACTTAAAATAGATTAATGGTACAAACATGAATCTCAATAAAGCTTTTGAAAAATAAAATAAATAGCATGAGTTCTTATAATCTTAATAAACATAAGTTTATTATGTTTATTAAGACTCGAGTCCCTAAATTAATTAAACAGTCTTTGTCTCATTCCAAGTGTACAGGTCCACCTTATACTCATTTTAACATGTGATCATTGTAAAGAATTTTGATAATTTGACCTAGGGACACATAAATTATGCTAAAGAGAGTGCAAGATGGCGACAGGGGAGGAGGTCCCTAAAACTTCTCCCAAAAAACACAATTGAACAGCCATCCAGGAGCCAAGAAAGAGGACCCTGAGTGACAAAACAGTTATTGAGAAATCCACAAATTACAAGTAAACACCTGAAGGTTGGAGAGAAGGGGGCAAGTCAGGGAGAGGGAAGGGAGCAGAGACTGCAACAGGATCCGCAGTTCGGGGGAGGGGAGAGACTACGGGGGATTTGGGCTTCGGAGCTGCATGCTGGGGACGGAGTTTGGGAACCAGCCTCTAGAACTTTTGCGTGGTAGAAGGGCTGGGAGAATACTCTGAACTGCAAAGATGACACCCCAGCTTTAGGCCCCCTGGAGACCTACAAAGAGCTGAAGTTCCTGTTTCCACCCCGCTTCAAAGGTGACCCTGCTGTCTCAGGCCAGGCCCACAGCTTTGGACTTATGGAGCGTGCACTTCCTCATGCACCCCAGGGTTCTGAAAGGCATGTGAGCCCATAGACAGCCAGATGCTGAATCAGGGCTAGGAAGAAAGACTGATTTGATAGCATTCACCCGAGCCAGCAGAAAGAAGCCTCCTCAGAACAGCTTCCCCAGCAAAGGGCAGAAGGCAGAGCTGCCCTTGGAGCGCCTTTTGTTGGCCTCTCCCCAGGATGTATGCGCATAGCCTCCAAAAGCAGTAGGAGATCAGAAACAAGAAACAAACAACCCCCTCTCTCCCAAAACTTGACCCCCAGCGCCACCTAGTGTCTGCCCTACAGGAAGACACCACAAAAGTAATACTCTGGGCACTGAACATAAAGCCCTCATGTCAAAGAGGAAGAACCCAGTGGACAAGATGAATTCCTTAAAAACTAAAACTCCTCAGAAAGAACATGAAATTTACCCAGCTTCTTATCCTGGAAGGGTCTGATTTAAGTGAGAGAGAATTTAAAGTAGCCATTCTAAAGGCTGTGAGAGAAATGAAAACCTACAGACAGAACACCATAGCTGAGATAAATAACATAAAAAAGATATAAATGGCATAAAAAAGGAACTTTGTGAACAAAAAGAACAATTTAACAAAGAAATTAAAAACATAAGAAAGAATGAGACGGAAATGCGAGAAACAAATAATACGATAAAAGAAGTGAGAAATGAAATAACTGCCATAGGAAACAGGACGAACCAGATGTAGGAAAGAATTAGTGATATTGAAGATCAGAATATAGAAATAGCTCAGAAAGAGGAAGAGAGGGAATATAGAACCAAAACAATTGAAAGAACTCTGCAAGAACTATCCAACTCCATGAGACAAAACAACATCAGGATAATAGGAATAGAAGAGGGGGCAGGACAATCTAAAGAGAGCATACTCAAACAAATTGTTGATAAGAACTTTCCAAACCTATGGAAAGATCTGGAACCCCAAGTTCAAGAAGAAAACAGGTCCCCTAGATACCTGGACCCAGGTATCTAGGGTTGTTTCTTGTTTCTGATCTCCTACTGCTTTTGGAGGCTATGCGCATACATCCTGGGGAGAGGCCAACAAAAGGCGCTCCAAGGGCTGCTGTGCCTTCTGCCCTTTGCTGGGGAAGCTGTTCCGAGGCTTCTTTCTGCTGGCTCGGGTGACATATGGTACTAAAGATGTCCAAAACTAAAGACAAACAGACAATTGTCAAGGCAGGCAGGGAAAAAAGAACTATAAAGTATAGAGGAAAACCCATCAGGGTGGCATCAGATTTCTCAGCAGAAACTCTACAAGCCAGGAGACAGTGGAACCCAATATTCAAAAATTTAAAAGAGAGAAAATTCCAGCCAAGAATAAATTATCCAGCAAAATTATCTTTCAGATATGAAGGTGGAATAAAGAACTTTTCAGACACACAGAAACTGAGGGAATTTGCCAGCACGAAGCCAACACTCCAAGAAATACTGAAGAAGGCTCTTCGATCTGAAACAAAACATCAGGAAAAACGGAACAAAGTTGGGGCAACAAGAAAGAAACAAAAACAAGCAAGCAAGCAAACAAACAAACAAAGAAAAACAAAGAAAGAAATAAGTAATGGCCACAGGAAATCCTCACATATCGATCATCACTCTAAATGTTATTGGACTGAACTCACCAATAAAAAGACACAGAGTAGCAGACTGAATTAAAAAAGAGAACACATCCATATGTTGTCACCAAGACACACACCTCAGCTGTAAGGACAAAGACTCAGAGTGAAAGGATGGGATACAATACTCTGAGCAAATGGTAACCAGAGAAAAGCAGCAGTGGCCATACTGATATCTGATGAAATAAACTTCAAGTTAAAAAAGATAGTAAAAGATAAAGACAGTCATTACATAATGATAAAAGGCACAATGCAACAACAAAAAGAGTTGACATTAATCAACATATATGCTCCCAACCAGGATGCACCAAAATATACAAAGAAACTACTAACAGACTTGAAAGGAGAAACTGATGAATACACAATCATTGTGGGAGACTTAAACACCACACTAACAGCCAGTGACATATCATCCAAACAGAAAATAAATAAGGAAACAACAGCTCTAAATGACACATTACAGCAATTAGACATAATTGACATTTACAGGACACTTCATCCAGCAAAAAAAGACTACACCTTCTTTTCTAGTGCACATGGAACTTTCTCAAGGATAGACCACATGCTGGGACACAAAAGTAGCCTCAGCAAATTCAAGAAGATCGAAATCATACCAAGTGTATTCTCAGACCACAAAGCTTTGAAATTGGAGATCAACTGTAAAAGGAAAGCAGGAAAAGCCACATATACATGGAGATTAAACAACAGCTTATTTAAAAAAGACTGGATAAAAGAACATATAAGAGATGAGATTAAAAATATATAATAACTAATGACATTGAAAACACAACATAAAAGAATTATGGGGACACAGCGAAAGTGGTAATAAGAGGGAAATTTATATCATTACAGGCCTATCTTAAGAAACAAGAAAAATCACAAGCAAACATCTTAGCATCCCATGTTAAAGAACTAGAAAAAGAAGAGCAGACAAATCCCAAAGTCAGCAGAAGGAAAGAAATAAAAAAATTAAAGCAGAGCTAAACCAATTAGAGAACAGAAGGACAATAGAAAAATTAATATTATGAAGAGCTGGTTCTTTGAGAAAGTCAACAAAATTGACAAACCCCTGGCGAGACTAATCAAAGGATGAAAGGAAAGGACACAAATATCCAAAATTAGAAATGAAAGGGGAGAAATTACCACGGATACCACAGAAATACAAAGGATTATAAGAAAATATTATGAAGGACTTTATGCCAAGAAATTTAACAACCTAGAAGAAATGGACAAGTATCTAGAAATTTATAGTCTACCAAGACTGAACCAAGAAGAACTGGATAATCTAAATAGACCAATCAATAGCAAGGAGATTGAAATGACTATCCATAATCTCCCTAAAGGCAAAAGCCCTGGACCAGATTGTTTCACCAATGAGTTCTACCAAGCATTCAAAGAAGAATTAATGCCTAAACTCCTCAGACTCTTCCAGAAAATTGAAGAGGAAGCAATACTTCCTAACTCCTTCTATGAGGCCAACATTACACTAATAATACTAAAGCCTGGAAAAGACAGCACAGAAAAAGAAAACTGTAGACCAATATCTCTGATGAACACAGATGCAGAAATCCTGAACAAAATATTAGCAAATAGAATACAACAATGCATCAAAAAGATCATAAATCTTGATCAAGTGGGATTCATCCCAGGAGCACAAGGATGGTTCAACATACAGAAATCAATCAATGTGAAACACCACATAAACAAAATCAAAGATAAAGATCATATGGTCATTTCAATTGATGCAGAGAAAACTTTCGACAAGGTACAACATCCATTTATGATCAAAACACTAAATAAAATAGGTATAGAAGGAAAGTATCTCAACATAATAAAAGCCATATATGACAGACCCTCGGCTAACATCATACCGAATAGAGAAAAGTTGGAACCTATTCCCCTAAAATCAGGAACAAGACAGTGATGTCCCCTGTCACCACTGTTATTTAATATAGTACTGGAAGTTCTAGCCACAGCAGTCAGGCAAGAGAAAGGAATAAAATGTATCCAAATTGGGAAAGAAGAGGTCAAATTGTCACTATTTGCGGATGATATGATCCTTTATATAAAAAATTCCAAAGATTCCACCAGGAAACTCTTAGAAACCATTAACGGATATAGTAAAGTTGCAGGATAGAAAATCAATGTACAAAAATCAACAGCATTCCTTTATACAAACAATGAATCCTCAGAAAAAGAAATGAGGGAGTCAATTCCTTTTGCTATCACAACAAAAAGAATGAAATACCTGGGAATTAACTTAACAAAGAACGTGACAGACTTATACACAAAAAACTATAGGACACTTTTGAAAGAAATTGGAACAGACTTTAAGACGTGGAAAAATATCCCCTGTTCGTGGATAGGAAGACTTAACAGGGTTAAAATGGCCATTCTGCCCAAAGCAATCTACAGATGTAATGCAATATCCATCAAAATCCCATAATCATACTTTCGTGAAATAGATAAAAGAATTATTAGATTTATATGGAACCATAAAAGACCTTGAATTGCCAAAGCAATACTACATTAAAAAAAGTAAGGCTGGTGGCATTACACTTCCTGACTTCTATTTATATTACAAAGCATGAATAGTCAAAAGAGCTTGGTAATGGCAGAAGAACAGAAATATAGACCAATGTAATAGAACTGTAAACCCAGAAATAAATCCACAAATTTATGGACAAATAATTTTCGGTAAAGGAGCAAAAAACATACAATGGGGAAAAGACAGCTTCTTTAGTAGGTGGTGCTGGCAAAACTGGAAAAACCTATGCAAAAGAATGAACCTGAGCTGTGAACTCTCTCCATATACAAAAATTAACTCAAAATGGACTGAAGACCTTCATATAAGACCTGCCACAATAAACTGTATAGAAGAAGACATTGGTACTAAACTTATAGACCTAGGACTCACGGAAGACTTCATGAACCTGTCCTCAAAGGCAAGGGAAGTAAAAACAAAAATAAGTGAATGGGACTATATCAAACTAAAAAGGTTCTGCACAGCCAAAGAAACCATCAACTAGGTAAAGAGACAGCCAACTTAATGGGAGAAAATATTTGCAAATATCGCATCAGATAAACGTTTAATATCTAAAATATATAAAGAACTAATAAGACTTAACAAAAAAACAAACACCCAATTGAAACATGGGCAGAAGAACTAAACAGACACTTCTCTCATGAAGAAATACAAATAGCCAGCAGACATTTGAAAAAATGCTCATCCTCATTTGCTATCCTGGAAATGCAAATCAAATCCACAATGAGATACCACCTCACACCTGTTAGAATGGCTATTATCAACAAGACAAAGAATACCAAGTGCTGGAGAGGATGTGGAAAAAAAGGAACTCTGGTACACTGCTGGTGGGAATGCAAACTGGTACAACTACTTTGGAGGCAGTTTGGAGTTTCCTCAGAAAATTGAGAATGGAGCTACCATTTGACCCAGCAATCCTCCTTCTGGGGATCTACCCAAAAAACCTGAAAACCTTTTTCCGCAAAGACTTATGTACCACAATCTTCATCGTAGTGCTGTTCACAGTGGCCAAAACATGGAAACAACCAAAGTGCCCTACGACAGATGACTGGATAAAGAAGCTGTGGTACATATACACAATGGAATATTACTCAGCTATAAGAAAAGATGAAATATTGCCATTTGCAACAAAATGGATGGACCTGGAGATCATCATGCTTAGTGAAATAAGCCAGACAGAAAAAAACAAAGAACTGCATGACTTCACTCATATGTGGAATATAAAACTGAAAGAAAAAAAAAAGAAATGAAGAAACAAATAACCCATGGACACAATCAATAGTTTAATGTTTATTTGGTGATGAGTGGGTCAAGGAGGGGATAAAGGGGAGGAGATGGGTGAGGAGTGGGGGAAGCTAAATATAAGGTGATGGAAAGAGAAATGACATTAGGTGGTGAACTTATTACACATCAAGTTGACAATGCACTGTAGAATGGTATGCCTGAAACCTATGTAATCCTTGCAAACAGATATCACCCCAATAAGTCTAACACTAAAAATGAATTTAAAAAAAAAGAAAACCCTGAGTGACACAGTGACAACTGAGAAATCCACACAATGCAAGAAAACACCTCAAGGTTAGAGAGAGAGAGTGGTGAGTAGGAGAGAAGTGAGGGAGCAGAGATGGATCAACTTGTTCCATTGCTATTAATGGAAAGAACTAGAAAGAAATCAGGAAACAGCACAATACATGGGAGGGAGGTATGCCAAGAGGTGACAAGAGTGAAAGCCAGAGTTGTAGAATGCTGGGAGACTGTGAGGGAGCTGAATCTTAAAGCAGCGTGAGAGGGACAAAGCCTGGGAGCAAGCCTCTGAAACTGTTAAGTTACAAGAAAGCTGAATGAGGACTCTAAAAAGCTGCAGGATGAAATAAAGCCCCACATACAGCACCTTGGCTCCTGGCACCCTCATGATCTGCATTGTGTGTGTGCATATGTGTGGCACCACAATGGGGCCAGTGGTTCCAGCCCACAGTGGAGGTGCGCCAGCCACCCTCACGCTGCCTGTGGCATCAGGCCTATGCCTTTAGACCTGTGGCATGCACGTGCCCAGTGCCCTCACACACACCTGGGGCCCTTGCCCAGTGCCATTGTGTGCACCCAGAAATCTCACAGGGGCTGCAGATTCTGGCCCATGGAGCATACACACCCATTGCCATTGCATGGCACTCTCATGCTGCCTGCATACCCATGCCTGGACTGTACACTACCGTGCCTTCACACAGTGCATGCTTGCACACTTAGCCCTGAGCAGCAGCTATGGAGATGAATCACTGGAACACACCTGGGGTAAAGCGCTGGAGAGGGAAGAGGCGAATTTGACAGTGTTCACTCCAACAAGAAACAGTGGCCTCGGCCTGCGTCCCATCAGCCTCTCCTGTCTCCCTCAGCTTCCACAGTAAAGGGTAGAATGTAGAGCTACCCCAGTGTGCACTTTGTTGGCCTCACCCCTCTCCTACAGCCTCCCCAGTGAAATGCAGAAAGCTGAGGGAACACAGACCAATGTGCCCTGCCTCCAAACCTGGCTAAAGACTGGAGATAAAGCTTAAACACCTCTTCTATCTCCCAAAACTTGCCCTTCAGTGCCACCTAGTATTTGCTCTAAGCAAGATGCCACAAATATACTAATCAGAGCAAGAAAGAAAGTGCCATGGCTGTGCAGAAAATAAAGCCCTCATGCCAAAGAACAGCCAAGCAGAAAATATGAGTACCTTAGGATTTAAAGCTGCTCAGAAAGAAGATGAGAAACTTCCACAAAAGGATCTCATAGACCTAAAATTTATGAACTAAGTGACAAAGATTGTAAAGTAACCATTCCAAAGGCTCTGAGAGAAATTAAAACATACTGGCAGAACACCGTAGCTGAGATGAATGATCTCAGAAAGAAAATCTATGAACAAAAGGAACAATTTAACAAAGAAATTTAAACCATAAAGAAAAATGAGATAGAAATTAGAGAAATAAGTAATATAAGAAAAGAAGTGAGCAATGAAATAAATGACATAAGAAACAGGGTAAACCACATGGAGGAAAGAATTAGTGATATTGAAGATCAGAACATGGAAACATCTCAGACAGTAGAAGATAGGGAATATAGAACTGAAAGGATTGAAAGAACTCAGCAAAAGCTATCTGATTCCATGAGACAAAACAACATCAGGATAATAGGGTGTGCAGAAGGACCAGAGCACTATACAAAGAGCATACTCAAAGAAATAATAGACGAGAACTTTCCAAACTTATGGAAAGATGTGGAGCCCTAAATTGAAATAGAAAATAGGTCCCCTAGATACCTGGACCCTAGCAGATCTTCTCCAAGACACATTGTACTAGAGATGTGATAAACTAAAGACAGAGACACTTCTCAAGGCAGCCAGGGAAAAAAGAACTATAACCTTTAGAGGAAAACCCATCAGGCTAGCATCAGACTTCTCAGCAGAAACTATACAAGCTAGGAGGGAGTAGAATCAAATATTCAAAATTTTGAAAGAGATAAACTTTTAACTAAGAATAAATTATCCAGAAAAGTTATTCTTCAGATATGAAGGAGGAATTAAGGCCTTCCCAGACACACAGAAGCTGAGGGAATTCACCAGCACAAGACCAGCACTTCAAGAAATACTGAAGGAGGCCCTTTGACTTGAAACAACACATCAGGATAAATGGAATAGAGTTGGCGCAACAAGAAAGAAGCAAAAATACAAGAAAACAACACCAAAAGTAATGTTTTCAGGAAATCCTCACATAGGGATCATCACTCTACATGTTAATAGACTGAACTCACCAATAAAAAGACAATGAGTAGCAGGCTGGAATAAAAAACAAAACCCATTCATATGCTGTCTCCAAGAGACACACCTCAGCCATAAGTGCAAACACAATCTCAGAGTGAAAGGATGGGAAACAATACTCCAAGCAAATGGTAAGCAGAAAAAAGGAGGAGTTGCCATGCTGATATCTGATGAAATAAACTTCAGGTTAAAAAATATAGTAAGTGGGAAGATGGACATTATATAATGATAAAAGGCACAATACAAAAACAAGAAAATTTGACACTAATTAATACATATGCTCCCAACCAGGAAGCATCAAAATATGCAAAGCAACTATTAACAGATCTGAAAGGAGAAACTGACAAAAGCACAATCATTGTAGGAGACTTAAACACCCCGCTAACAGCCATGGACAGATCATCCAAACAGAAAATAAATAAGGAAATATCAACTCTAAAGGAGTTGGACATAACTGGACATAATACAGCAATTGGACATAATTGACATTTACAGGACACATCATCCAGCAAAAAGAGACTATATCTTTTTTCCTAGTGCACATGGAACATTCTTAAGGATAGACCACGTGCTGGGACACAAAAGTAGCCTCAGAAAATTCAAGAAGATCGAAATCATACCAAGTGTATTCTCAGACCACAAAGCTTTAAAATTGGAGATAAACTGCAAAAGGAATGCAGAAAATATGATATATACATGAAGATTAAACAACAACTTATTAAAAAGTGACTGAATACAAGAACAAATAAAAGAAAAGGTTAAAAATATATAAAAACTGAAGACAATGAAAATACAACATATCAAAACTATTGAGACACGGCGAAGGCAGTAATAAGAGAGAAATTTATATCATTACAGGCCTATCTTAAGAAATAAGAAAAGTCACAAGTAAGCATCTTAAGATTTCATCTTAAAGAACTAGAAAAAGTAGAGCAGGCAAACCCCAAAGTCAGCAGAAGAAAAGAAATAATAAAAATTAAAGCAGAAATAAACAAAACTGAAAACAGAAGGGCAATAGAAAAAATAAATATTACATAGAGCTGGTTTTTTGAGAAAGTAAAAAAAAATCTAACTGACAAACCCTGGCTAGATTAATCAAAGGATGAAAGGAAAGTACACAAATATCTAAAATTAGAAATGAAGGGGAAGAAATTACCACTGATACCACAGAAATACAAACAATTATAAGAAAATATTATAAATAACTTTATGCCACTAATTTTAACAACCTAGAAGAAATGGGCACGTTTCTAGGAACTTACAGCCTACCTAGACTGAACCAAGAAGAACTGGATAATCTAAATTCACCAGTCAATTGTAAAGAAATTGAAGTGATTACCCACAATCTCCCTAGAGACAAATCCTCGGACCAGATGGTCTCACCAACAAGTTCTACCAAACATTCAAAGAATTAACAGCTATCCTCCTCAGACTCTTCCAAAAACCTGAAGAAGAAGCAACACTTCTTAACTCATTCTATGAGGCCAACATTACCTTAATACCAAAGCCTGGCAAAGACAACACAAAAAAAGAAAACAGTAGACCAATATCTCTGATGAACAGAGATGCAAAAATTCTAAACAAAATATTACCAAATACAGCACAACAATGCATCAAAAAGATTATACACCAAGATCAAATGGAATTTATCCCAGGAGCACAAGGATGGTTCATCATATGAAAATTAATCAATGTGATACACCACAACAAAATAAACATATGAACAAAATAAAACATAAAGACCATATGGTCATATCAGTTGATGCAGAAAATCTTTCGACAAGATGCAACAATGAAAAAATGGGCATATAAAAAATTATCTTAACATTATAAAGGCCATATATGACAAACCCTTTGTGAACATTTACTGATGGGGAAAAGCTGAAGCCCATTCCCCTATCATCAGAAAAAAGACAAGGATGCGCCCTGTCACCACTGCTATTGAATATATTATTGGAAGTTCTAGCCACAGCAATCAGGCAAGAGAAAGGAATAAAAGGTATTCAAATTGGGAAAGAAGAGGTCAAATTGTCACTATTTGCTGATGATGTGATCCTTTATGTAGAAAATTCCAAAGACTCCATAAGGAAACTTTATTAGAGACAATAAACATATACACTAAGTCGCAGGATACAAAATCAACGTACAAAAGTCAACAGCATTTTTATATACAAAGAACGTTTCTTCAGAAAAAGAAATGAGAGAATCAAAACCTTTTGCAATCACAACAAAAAGAATGAAATACCTAGAAGTTAACTTAACAAAGAACATGACAGACTTGTACATAGAAAACTGTATGACACTTAAATGTCTTTAAAGACATTAAAGAAGATACAAAGAAGTGGAAAGATATTCCGTGTTTATGGATAGGAAGACTTAACATTGTTAAAAAGGCCATATTGCCCAAAGCAATTTATAGATTTAATACAATTACTATCAAAATCCCACAATCATACTTTCACGAAATAGATAAAATAATTATCAGATTTATATGGAATCATTAAAGACTGCAAATTGCCAAAGTAATAATACACAAAAAGGATAAGACTGGCGGTATTACACTCCCTTACTTCAATTTATACTAGAAAGCATTAATAATTAAAACAGCTTAGTATTGCCATAAAATCAAACACATAGACCAATGGAACAGTAAAGGGAACCCAGAAACAAATTCACAAATTTATGGACAAATAAGTTTTGATAAAGGAGAAAAAATATCAAGGGGGAAAAGATAGCCTCTTCTGTAGGTGATGCTGGGTAAACTGGAAAAAGATATGCAAAAGAAAATCTGAGCTGTGAACTCTCACCAAATACAAAAGTAACTCAAAATGTGTTAAAGACCTTGACATAAGACCCAAAACAATAGACTGTATAGAAGAGAACACAGGTACTAAATGTATAGACCTAGGGTTCAAGGAATTCTTTATGAACTTGACATCAAAGGTAAGCGAAGTAAAAGCAAAAATAAATGAATGGGACTATATCAAACTAAAAAGCTTCTGCACAGAAAAAAATCAACAAATCAAAGAGACAGCCAACTGAATGGGAGAAAATATTTACAAACAACATATGAGATAAGGGTCTAATATATAAAATATATAAAGAACTAATAAGATTTAACAACAAAAAAACAAACAACCCAATGAAAAAGTGGGTAGAAAAACTAAGCAGACACTTCTTCCACAAAGAAATGCAAAAGGCCAACAGACATATGAAAAAATGCTCATCCTCATTAGCTATCAATGAAATGAAAACGAAAACCACAATAAGATCACACCTGTTTGAACGGCTATTATCAACAAGATAAGAAATAACCAGTGCTGTAGAGAATGTGGAGAAAAAGGAACTCTTGCACACTGCTGGCGGGAGTGCAAACTGATACAACCACTATGGAAAATGGTGTGGAATTTCCTCAGAAGATTGGGAATTGAGTTGCCACATGACTTAGCAATCCCTCTTCTGAGTATCTACCCAAAAAATTTGAAAACCTTAACCCGCAAAGACTTATGTTCCCCAATGTTCATCGCAGCACAGTTCACAGTGGCCAAGTAATGGAAACAACGAAAGTATCCTTCAATAGATGATTGAATGAAGAAGCTTTGGTACATATACACAATGGAATATTACTCAGCTATAAGGAAAGATGAAACACTGCCATTCACAACAAAATGAATGGACCTAGAGATCATGATGCTAAGCAAAATAAGACAGAGAAAAACAAAAACTGTAGGACTTCACTCATATGCAGAATATAAAACTGAATGTAACAAAGAAAAACAAACAAACAAAAAAACCCATGGACACAATCAATTGTTTAATGTTTATTGAGGGGAAATTAGGGAGGGGATGGGAGAAGAGGGAAGGGGTAGGAAAGGAGGGAGTTGGTGCTAAATATATGGTGATGGAAAGAACTCACACTGGGTAGTGAACTTATTATGCAACAAGTTGATGATGCACTGTAGAATTGTACACCTGGAACCTATGTAATTCTTGCTAACCAATGTCAAGCCAATAAGTCTAACAATAAAAAAATTAAAAAATAATAAAATTATACTAAAGTTTATTGCTGCGTGAAATAAAAAACAGAGGCCTGCCCATTTATTTATAAGCTGGTGTGTCATATTATTTGCTTTCACTACAACTCCACCAGATCAGCTGGTAGTTACTAACACATAGTAACATTTTATCCTTGGTTGAAGATCCCTTTAGAATAAGAGTTCTCATTAATTTATATAATGCCACTTGTAGTAAGGATATTGTAAGACTAGAGAGAACTGATACAATTTCATAGCAGCCAACATGGAAAATCAATCCCAAATGTAGTGAGAAGTATCAAACTCAAAGCCTATCCATTTATTTACTTGGTAAGAAAAATTGCAAGATTAGCTCATGGAAAGTACCTTTTCTAGTAGACATGAAGGTCAGTTCTTAGTCAAACTCTTCATTAATAAACTTACATATATTGTTTCTGTAGTTAGAGGATACCCAGTTATATACATTACTATAATCAGATTTCCTTTCAAGGCATGATACTTAGTTTCTCTTTACCAAGCTCTAACTGATACAATGACCAAGTCAATCTGACACTAGTCAGTATTTGTAGACAATATTTATTATGACTTTAATAACAAAAACGACAATTATGTGCTGGAAAGCCAGCACACATCTAAGTCTCCTGTAAAGTACTACATAGCTTTTCTAGTACTCTCCCGTTTATATACTGTCCATCAATTTATGATGACTTTATTAACAGACTGCCCATCAGGATATGGTCTATTTAAATGTGGTATGCTAAATTAGTCCTGTCTTTAGCATGACACGAAATCATAAACTGATGGGTACCTATTGACAAACACAGATACATCTAATTTAGGGAAGTTTTACTCAGAATACCCTAAACTTTTCCAGTAATGATTTCATGGAAGGTATAGTAAACTCTAGGCATTAATCCTGAAATGAATGTTATTCATTCAAATAATTTCTAAAGTCAACACAACTTTTGGATAGGCAGAGATAGCCCTAAGGTTAACTGTATGGACAGAACAAAGGAATATCAGGATTTGGCTATGACTAAATTACCAATCAATAAATGATAATACTAAAATGTTACATTGAAGAAAGGAGAAACAGCCTATTTACTTTGGGTTCTTTTCTTCAAAAGAAATTCCCTAACCCCATGGCTCTCTCCTGGTGCAGCTCCACCTGCTTCCACGTTCTTCTGACGCCACTATCCCTTTTCCCATTTGCGTTGTTTTACACTCTTACCTAAACGGGTAATGACAGACTATAAGTTCAACACTCCAGTCAATGGAGAGAGACTGAGCTCAGGGCATGTGTTAGGGATAAAAAACTGACCCACTTTCTTCAATAGGTGCTTGTTTGCTAGACACCAGCGGCAGCAGACCCTTCTGCAGAAGTGAAATTGCCTTGCCGAGGAAAGTTTTGGTTCATCCTGAATTTCTTTCTTTGTGAGTTTGGAACCCTATTTCCAACAATAGTAATATCCTGGCCGAAACAGAGCCTTACATGGCAGTGTATTGAAGAAAACAAAGGAAGTAATTAAGGCATTTTCAAATATTAAGGGAGCACTAAAAATAAATGACAAAGGAAGAAATAAGATATAACTATTATTCCAAGAGAATGATTTCCTGATGTTGTGGGAACATTTGTTGGGTGTTGTAGATTGTGAGGATACTGAACTCCACCTGAGCCCTGTTACTAAAGATACCACTTATTTACTGAGGACAAGGCCACATAATGATCCTCCAGGTTTCCATTCTTGGCCTCTTAAGTGATTCATTGAACTGTTTTGTCCCCACTGATCAACTGGGGAGAAAAGATTCTCTTCTCCCTTGAACTTTGACTCACCAACAGTTTGAACCAGGATACAACCATAACAGTCCCTTCTGAGAAGAGGTTGGCCTCAGTGAAAAACGTTCTCTGCCCTACTGTCCAATTACATCACCTCCATTCATTTATTCATCTCACTTCCCTGTACCTGGTTCTTTTTAGACTTGTTTACTTACCACTATAAAAGAAGAGTTCTCTAGTTGATCATTTAGAAATTTGCAGATCTAATGATTGGAGCTTTCTCCCTATTGCAACAGCTACCATCTCTCTTCTTGCAGTAATCCTTTCAAATAAAGTATCTTCTTATCTAAGTCCAATATTTTTTTTTAACTTGAAAACTATTTAAAATTTTTCTGCCTCTATAGCAGGACTGTTATCAATTGTTCAGTGGGATTTTAGAACTTCTATGAACCAGTGAGGGCTTAGTACATTCTAACTCCCATCCCATTCACTTTTGGGAAGACGGGGTTTATTGTAATTATTGTGACCTTGTCTTGCCACTGTATCCTGGGTGCATGAAGTGAAGGTTGCTTGTTTTAATTCACAGGTCTCTAGGTTTGAGGAGCAGCAACCAAGGGACTTCCCCTGCATCTGGATGTGATATAGATAAGGAGATTCCAGACACAAAGCCCTGATGGGATAGGGTACATGGAGACAAACATGAATCACAAGGAGAAAGATGGCAAACTGGTAGACTTACAATGGTGACCTCATATCAATCATATCTCTTGGTATTCACATCCTTTTCTAGCCTCTTCCCACATTGATTCTGGGCTCTGGCATGCAACTTGATTTGGCTAATGGGAGATGTATTACCTTCCTAAGTCTGTTGTAACAAAACACCACAAACTGGTTGGCTTAAAACAGAAATTTATTGGCGCATAGATCTGGAGGCTATAAGTCTAAAATCAAGGTGTCAACAGGGCCATGTTCCCTATGAAGTCTTTAAGGAAAGAATCCTTCCTTGCCTCTTCCAACCTTCTCAGGCCTCCCTGCAATCTTTGTCATTCCTTGTCTTATAACAGCATCAGTCTATTTTCTGTCTCTGTCTTTACAGGATGTTCTCTGTATGTCTGTGTCTTTTTCTTCTTTTTTTTTTTTTTTTAATTCATTTTTATTGTTAGACTTATTGGGGTGACATCTGTTAGCAAGGATTACATAGGTTTCAGGCATACAATTCCACAGTGCATTGTCAACTTGATGCATAATAAGTTCACCACCTAATGTGACCCCTCTTTCCATCCCCTTATATTTAGCTTCCCCCCCTCCTCTCCCACCCCCTCC
>PVJL010010408.1:0-49681 GCA_004026885.1 Lyroderma lyra | reverse complement strand
GAGTGGGTTAGGGAGGGGAGAAAGGGGAGGGGGTGGGAGAGGAGGGGGGGAAGCTAAATATAAGGTGATGGAAAGAGAAGTCACATTAGGTGGTGAACTTATTATACATCAAGTTGACAATGCACTGTAGAATTATATGCCTGAAACCTATGTAATCCTTGCTAACAGATGTTACCCCAATAAGTCTAACAATAAAAATGAATTAAAAAAAAAAAAAATTCAAGAAATCTAAAAACAAGTCATAACTAATAAATTCAATAATCTTTATGTATAAAGGCCAATATATAAAAATAAAGAGTATTTCTATAATGGCCAATAATTTAATTAAAATGTAATACCATTATATGTCAATTATATCTCAATAAATCAGGAAAAAATATAATAGAAAAAAATAAAATTTTCAGTAACCACAAAACCAGAAAATACTTTTTAAGCGAATGTAAAAATATTTGCCTATCATTTTTGGAGAAAACTATCATTATTGAATGACAGAATGGAAGATTGGAATAAATTTATATGACTAAGTCAATTTTTTTTATTAAATTACAAATTCAGTACCATTCCAGTAAAATCACAACAGAAGTTTTCTATTAATTTTAATATTTTATTACAAAATTATATGGATATGCAAAGAGCCAAAAATAGCTCTAAAAGTGGTAAAGAAAAACAAGGTAGGGGGCCCTGCCCTGCCAAATATCAAGGAGTATTATAAAGCTAGATTAATTTAGACAATCTTTTAATGGTTCAAGAATTGATAATAGATCAATGGAATAAGATACAGGCAGCAGAAACACTCATATATATGAAAATTAGTTTATGACACTGGTGGAATTACAAATCAGTAGGGAAAGAATGTATTGTTTAATAAATGGCACTAGAGATTTTATCCAAATGGGAAAAAGTTAAATTAGATCTTAAATGCATCTTAAATTATATACCCATTATTTCATATTCTATAATACTAACATATATATATATATACACACACACACACACACACACATATATGCATATATGTATATGTATATATAGATATGTGTATATACGTGTGTGTGTGCATGTATTTTACACAGAATTCAAAGTGTAGAAGGAAATATGTTTAAACCTGACTTCTTTCTGTTTAAAAACATTCTTTAAAGGGTCCTTAAATTAAATGGCCATATTGCAATCCTTAACAAATGCTAGCAAACTAAATCCAGCAACATATACAAAGGAGTACATAATATGACCAAAAAGGGTTTATCTTAGAAATGAGAAGTTGGTTTAACATTCTAAAGCACAGAATATAAAACACAAAAAGCATTTGACAATATGTAATATCCTCACATGATAAAAATACTCAACAATCTGGGAATAGAACTGAACTTATTCAATATGATAAATTGCATCTATGAAAAATCTACAGCTAACATTATACTTAATGATGAGAGACTGAATTACTTCCCCCAAAGATTAGGAACAAATCAAGAATGCTGACTCTCATCACATCTATTCAACATTATTTCCCTTTTTTTTTTAATTTTATTTTTTATTTATTTATTTAATTTTTTCTATTCAACATTATACTGGAGGTTATATCCAATGGGTTAAGATAAGGAAAGAAGTTAAAGATAGACAAACTGAAAAGAAGGAAGTAAAACTGTCTTTATTAGCAGATGACATAATCTTGTAAATAAAAATATCCTCAGGAACATGCACATGCACACCCTATTAGAATTAATTAATGAGTTCAACAAACAAGTTTGTAGGGTACAAGATTAATATACAGAAATCAATTACATTTCTAAATACTAGCAGTGAACAATCTGAAAATGAAATTAAAAAAACAATTTTATTCACAGTAATATCATAAAGAGTAAAATAAAATTAACTGCAGATGTGTAAGATTTGTACACCAGAAACTATAAAACATTGCTGAAAGATACACCATGTTCATGGATTGAAAGACTCAATATTGTTAAGATGGCAGTTCTCCCCTAATTTGTCTAGATTTAATGACATGTCTGTCAAAATCCAAGAAAAATGTTTTGCAAACATTGACATGTTGATCCAAAAATTTTAATAGAGAATAGGGAAATTCAAAGGACCTATGATAGCCAAAACAATCCTGAAAAAGAAGAATAAAGCTTGGAGGACTTGAACTACTTGACTTCAAAACTTACTCTAAAGTTATAGCAATCAAAATAGTGTGATGCTGGCCTAAGGATAAATATCTAGATTAATAGCGCAGAATAGAGAATGCAAAAACAAAAAAAAATCAATTGACTTTTTGTAAAGATATAAAGTCAAATTAATGGGGTAATGGAGAGTCTTTTAAACAAACAGTGTGGAACAATTAGATATATGTATGCAAAAAAGTGAAGTTGGACACTTACCTCACATCATACATAAAATTAAAGTGAATTATAGATGACCTGAAACTATAAAACATTTAGAAGAAAACATAGGAGAAACTTTTTGTGATTTGAGGTTAGACAAAAATTTCTTAGATATGACAGCAAAAGCATATCTGTAACAGAAAAAAAATGGATAAATTGAACTTTATTCAAATTAAAAATCTTTGCTCCTCAAAAGACACCATTAGAAAAATTAAAAAGAGAAGCCACAGCTTGCGAGACATCTGATAAAGTACTTGTACTCAGAATATATAAAAGCTCTTACAATTTAATAGTAAGGTACCTTCCCAATCCCAAATGGGCAAAAGATTAGACAGTTCAACAATGAAGACATATGAATGGCTAATAAACACACAAAGAATGTTCAACATTATAAGTTATTAGGGAAATGCAAATTAAAACTGTGATAAGATACCACTATACACCAAGTAGAATGGCTAAAGTTAAAAAAAAAAAATTGACAATACCAATTGTTGACAAAGAGCCTGGAACTCTGATGTACTGCTGTTTGGAATGTAAAATGTATGGCCACTTTGGAATCAGTTAGGCACTTTCTTAAAACATTAAACATATCTTTACCATTTGGCTCAACAATTTCACCCCTAGGAATTTATCTAAGAGAACTGAAATGTCCATGTAAAGACTTGTACATGTATGTTCATAACTGCATTATTTATAATAGTCCCAAATTGTTAACAACCTACATGTTCAAAAAAGAATGGATAAGCAAAATGTGGTATATCTACACAATAGAACACTTCTCTGCAATAAAAGGGATAGAACTACCAAGACATGCAACATTAGTTAGCTAATTAAGCCAATGCCTTGCATTTTCTTTTGCTTTAATTTTCATTAAATATAAAATAAAAGAGCTGGCCTTTGGGGAAACTACTGTGGTAAATTCAGCCAGGTATCCCTTTTCGACACACTACTCAGCTATAGCTAATTGTTTTCATGCAGGAATTTGGGCCCTGTACTGCTAGAGTAAACTGTATTAAAAGAGAAGCAGGGAATCCCATGGTTTTTAATTGTTTAACAACTGGTTTTTAAAAAGTAAGGCACTGTTTGGGCCAAACAACAGTATCTGTGTGGCCTTTGATTGGAGAATACTTGAGATTTTTGATCAAAGCAGTGACATGATCAGATTTTGGCAAGAGATGTTTATAGTGGTGGTTAATAGTGATGGGACGATCTCTGTACACCAGATGCTGAGCTAAAGACAAACATATGTTATCTCATTTAATTCTCACAAGTAGTTCCATGAAGATGAAATAAGTGGCCTAGGTTATTTGGGTAATAAATGCAGTACCTCTCCTGTAACCACCATGCTATTCTGAAAAGTAGTAATTCCAACTCTTTTGACCTTTTCTTGGAGGACTTTTTAAAAGTTTTTTGGGGGTTGTGATCACTGTCATTCAGTTCTGTCCTCTGAATAATATGGTTTTTCCACATTAAAGAAATCTAAGATGAAATACTGCCATTTACAACAGAATGGATGGACCTGGAGATCATCATGCTAAGTGAAATAAGCCAGACAGAAAAAAACCAAGAACCGTATGACTTTACTCATATGCGGAATGTAAAACTGAAAGCAACAAAGAGTTCATGGACACAGTCAATAGTTTAGTGGTTTCCTGAGGGCAAGGGGGAAAGGAGTGGGAGAAGAGAGAGGGGATGGGAAAGGAGGCAGGAGGAGTCAAATATATGGTGATGGAAAGAGTTGACACTGGGTGGTGAACACATAATGCAACACATAGATGATGCACTATAGAATTGTACATCTGGAACCTATGTAATTCTTGTTAACCAATGTCACCTCAATTACGTCTAACAATAAAAAAAATTCTAGACCTCAAAATAATTTAATAAGACAATAGTTTAATAAAAGTCAGTGAAGTTAAAAATAGCTCTTAATAACTTGAATGGGGAGTCTTTTAAGAAATATAGCTTGAAAAAAGTCTATAAATATTAAAATAGGTACTATTTAAAATTGAATATAGAAGTTTTCTATACATAAAATCATCTATTTTTAGGATCATTTGAAGAAATTATTCCTGCGAGGAAGCTGAAGAACTTTCATCCGGGTGTAGCAGAGCACAAGGATATTTCCAAGTTGGTCCTCCTCCTTTCTTCCTCGGTGAATTCTCTAAGGAAGGTGGCTCATGAGGCCCTGCAGGACTTTCAGAAGTACAAGACACTCTGGACAGAGGACCGAGACGTGAAAGTGAAGGTGTGTATCTGCTATTTGTGATGCAGTTTGGGCTCGAACCCTTTCTATCTGACTTGTAGGGAGAGCACCAAGAAAAGTGTCAGTTGATAATGACAGGGACTCATGGGTAGAGGTTAAGAACCTGTAAATGTCAAGCACCTAACACACTGTATCAGATGTATAATTCCCACATTGACACTGAGGCCATTGGTAATAATGAGGCTCAGGCAGATTTCACTTAGTAGCTTAAACAGTTGGGTACCAGTTATGTTCCAGATGCATCCAGAAGCCAGGTACTCAAGGGTGTGTCACATTTACGTAGACCCAGCTGTGTTCTTGCTTAAGAGACTCAATGAAACTTGAAAACTGAATAACCATTCATGTAATTTTGTGACATTCTCTCACATAGCCTCCTCTTCCAGTACTACCAATTCATTCCTTCCTTTATGGAGCCACTGGCCTGATAGCACATACAAGGGGAAAGTGTATAAACAAATGCAATTTTCTATTTTGGCTATTATAAGTGTAAGATTTACTGTAAAAAAGCTAAAGAAAACATTGGTTGTTTCCTTACTGCAGGAGTTTTTGGCTAACAACCCCTCTCTGACTGAAATCAGGTCAGAAATTCTACACTATGCTACTTTTGAACAGGAGATTGATGAGCTGAAGCCCATTATTGTTGTAGGAGCACTCGAATTGCATACAGGTATTTAAAAAAATTGTCAAATATCTGCATTTTCACATGCAATGTTACTTCATTTAGAAACCAGTTTATTAAGCTACCTTGGTACAGTATTATAAATATTAAATATTTTGGACCACCAATATTGTTCATATATAAGTATGGTTATATATGTAATATGTATGTTATACATAATATTATACCAAGTTGGCTTAATACACTTAATATTCTGCACAGTTCCTCCATTGGCAGTCAATCAGCTAAAAATACAGGTAACACTCTTTTTCAGGTTACTGTGAGAAGGAGATTGTATACCTGAGATAGGAGTCAGACAGTTTGAGGTCTCCTGAGAATTTAATTCATTTAGGATTAGAGTATCAAACGTTGATGAAACAGCTACTTACTGTCTGAAATAAAAAGCCCAAGATGACTTTATTGCTTACTACAGTAAGTGAAAACTCTGCTGGTCAAGCATAGTGCTCCCAGCAGAGCAGACCTCCAGTCTCACATAGGTTGGCTGAGCAGCATGGAGTCCAAGGACTGTGTGCCTAAATAGTTTAGCATCATCTGTAGAAGCAAGCATGTTTGTTCAGGTGATGCTGTTGTTGATTGGTTGGCACTCAGAGGCAGGCTTATTGAGTATGTTCTTTTTAGATTGGTTGACATTCTGAAGGGAGAGGCTGACACTGATTGGCTTGCCAAGGTATGTGAAATGAGGTGAATTGGTCTATGGTTTGGGTTTCAGATTGGTGGTGGTGGCTACTTACGGCCATGATTATAGAGGTACCATCCGTCTTGTCTTAAGTTTGCAAAAAGATTTTATCTTCAGATTATATTTGAATTACCTATTTTACATCGACTATCCGATGCCTTACATAGATTTTCAGATTTATCCTCAAGGAATCGGTATGACTGTTGTTCTCAGATTTGATTGCCAAAGTTACTTGATCCTCCTCCTGCTGGGATAATGCCAGTGCCCACCTCATCAACTACTTTATACAGACACTTAACACAGTCCCTGGTAAATAGGTTAAGTTGATGTTCAATAAATACTGGTACTATTACATCTATCAAGAAGGGATTTAAATTGAAGAACCACAAATACTTGAGGGGATTATTTAGCTAGAAATCAGAAACTATGTATCAGGGGCAACAATTACAAGAACTTGTGTAGTGTTTTAGAAATTGTACTCTACCTCAAAATTGTCCAACCCGTGACCCATGGGCCACATACAGCCCAGATGGCTTTGAGTGCAGCCTAACACAAATTCATAAACTTTCTTGAAACATTATGAGATTTTTTTTGAGACTTTTTTTGTTTTTAGCTCATCAGGTATTGTTAGTATTAGTTTATTTTATGTGTGGCCAAAGACAGTTTTTCCAATGTGGCCCAGGGAAGCCAAAGATTGGATACCCTTGCTCTACCTATTATTTTCATGTCCTATTTGTATCCTCAGAGTGGTTAGCACTATGATCCTTAATACAAAAATCACCTGTAGCACAGTGTTGTAGTTGGCCAGGTACTTGTATTTAGAGAGAAGAAACTTGAAGTGGAGGAGGTGACAACAGTTATAAGGAAAGGGAGAGGTGAGCTGAATCCCTGAGGTCTGAGGAAAAGGAGGAACTAGGCCCAGAAGGTATGGACTCATGTGATAGGATCTCACAGCTTCAATCAACAACTGGCTGTGTGTTTCTTCTCAGGTTACACTTTCCTGAGCTCCCCAGTTTTTTCAGATTAACTGTTGGAAGTTTGGTGGGGAGCAGTTATTTTTCAAGCTTGTTAGAGCTAGGGACTTTAAGGATACCAAGAGGAGAGAGAAGAGGAATGGGTAAGGATTGATAAAGTAATGTTGACTAGTTAGAGCTGTTTTGTTTTTAAGGGGCAGAAACCTATTTGAACTAAGTTGAGGGAAAAATGGTATATCCCAGACTCCAAGATGCAATTGGGCTTTAGGAATGGACCGGAACCAGGGACAGAATAGGAAGTTGAGGAAATCCTTTCACTCTGACTCTCATCTCTTCTTCCTTTTGTGCATGATTTTTTCTGCTTCTGAGACCAGAGGGCATCCCCTCTTAATTCTCATTCCAAACTTTCAAGAGGGGATTCTGATTAGTATTAATACATAAAAGATCCAAATTGACTGGGACAATCAGCTAGGCCCAGGTACAGGGTCAGGTGATACAATACATTTTTTCTAGCCACATGGATGAGGTCGGAAGTGGAATGACAGGAAAATGGGCCGGTTTGGCAGACAAAAAATATATTACGCTCCACTGTGTAGGGTAGTCTAGAAGAAAATGGAGAGATGAGTGAGGACTGCTAATGGGATGACCAAAAGCAGAGCAAGATTCACGTTGGACAGTGCTAGAAGTCACTTCTAAAATTCTCCATAGACTTTAGTGTCCTCATGTACAGCTTAGCATACTCCATGGGAATAGAAATTAAATCTTTAAAATCTAATAATCTTGCAGAACATTTCATTTAGAATAACTTCTTTTCAAGTGCTCAATAGCCATATGTGGCTAGTAGCTAGTGACTATCAAGTGGGACAGTGCAGTTATCGGTGTTCAGATTACATGTTAAATGAATCTTTTCAGAAATGTCAGTTGTATTCTATTTTCATCTTTTCTTGTCTTCACCAGAACCGATGAAATTGGCCTTATCAATTGAGGCTAAGGCATGGAAGATGTTACTCTGTCGATATCTGAATGAAGAATACAAAAAGAAAATGTCAGACATGATAGCCTTTATTAATGACTACTTGAAAAAGTTATCTAGACCTATTCGTGATTTAGATGATGTCAGGTTTGCAATGGAAGCCTTGTCTTGTATCCGTGAGAATGAAATTCAAATGGACATGACTTTGGGACCAATTGAAGTAAGGAATGATTGGATTTTTCGCTCTTGAAATGCTATTTTTTTAAAAACTGGAAACACTAAAATATTGATTCTGTTAACATATATTGTCATTAATTTTATGCCACAATCTGCCTATTTCTCCTTTTGGATGTTGGTGTCCTTGAAGGTGTTTTGACAATTACCAACAAACTATTAATATGTCATGTTTTTTTTGCGGGCACCAACATTTGACAGAAGGAAATGGTTGCACTCTCTTACGTCAGTCCCAGCACGTTAAGCAAGTTCCCCAAATATCTTTGACTTTCCTTAGAAACCAGTTACAGGCCTCACTCATGACCAGCGGCATCCCATGGGCAGCACGGTGAGAGTGGGCCACTTAGGCTTAAGAGTAAACTGTTGGGACTTACATCAGCAGAAGGTGTTTTTAGGGAAGAGTCCTGTATTCAGTTTTCTATTGCTAATACAACAAACTACCATAACTGTAAGGGCTTAAAACAACACACATTTATTATCTTACAGTTCTAGAGATCAGAAATCTGAAAATAGGTCTTATGGGGCTAAATCAAGACTGTCAGCAGAGCTGCATTCCCTCTGGAGGCTCTAGGGCGGGAGCCATTTCTTGCTCTCTTCAGCTTCCAGAAGCTAACCACAATCCTTGGCTCACGGCCCTCTGCTAGCAATGGCGGAGCTCCTCCTGAGCTTCTGTCCTGACTCCTACCCCGCTGCCTTCCCCCTCTTTGCCTTATATGGCCCTTTGTGATTACATTGGGCCCACCCAGTTAAACCAGGCTAATCTCCCAGGATAATTAAAAATTTTAATTTAATCACCTCTGCAAAACCCCTTTTGCCATGTAAGGTAACATGCATAGGTTCTGGAGATTAGAATGTGGACAAATTTGGGGAGGCCATTGTTCTAACACCAGTGGTTTACAACTAATTTTTAGAATTTCTGGCTCACGGAGATGATAAAAATTATACTCTTAATCCATTTTATTACTGTTTTTTAAGTTCTCTATACACAGTGCACTCCCTTATTGCCTGCAGTACCTGGGGAGTTGTCATTCTCTCTGCCTCTTTTTGGTGCCCAGGGCTCATGACTGAGCATTGCTTTCTTGAAGCCATTTAGAGTTTGTACTCTTGGGTAGCTAATGAACCTCATACCTTTATTACTTCTTTAAATCTTAGTATTTGGTAATTTTGGATGCTAACCACCTGCTCTTCAAGATTTAACAAATTATTGTATCATTTTTTTTTCTGACTGCAGAAGCTCAATTCTTCAGCATAAATTCTTCCGGTAAAGTCATTTGCCAATCCATTCTTTTAATCATTCAAGTTTTTTTTTTTTTTTGGGGGGGGGGGTGTATCTCTCACATTGTCATTTGATTTCATTCCTTATATAGCCAATCCATATTGTAATAGAGCATAAGAAAATATTTTTCATGGTGTTGACACAAGATCAGGGAGGAAAACGGCAGAAAATGATTCTAGGGATGTTTTCTAAGATATTATCGCAATGCGACCTGCCTGCATCTCCATCAGAATCACCTAGACACTTATTAAATGCGGAGTTCAGGGCCTAGGCTCTAGAGTCAATACCAATGTTAGTGAGAATCTAAAGGTGCTTCTTATACACGTTTAATTTTGGAAACAACTCTTCTGGAATATGCTCTCTTCTTCCAAGAGATATTCATAGGAATGTGTTTCTGGAAGCCATCTAAATCATTTGGCAATTACTTTCTTTGGGATGTTTTTGAGCCTCTCCACCCTCACTCCACAGGAAGCCTATGCTATTTTAAACAGATTTGAAGTTGAAGTAACCAAAGAAGAATCAGAAGCAGTTGATACCTTGAGATATTCTTTCAACAAATTGCAGAGCAAAGCTGTAAGTACCAACTTAATTTTTATTTTTTATTTATAAATTCTTATTTAAATCTTAGCTTATAGTGACTTAACTATCTCCAGAAAAAAAATACATTTTATACTTTTTAAAAGCTTAACATACACATATGTTATTTTAATAGCATTGTAGAGAAATAATCCACATGCCCTAAAATTTACCATTTCAAAGTATACAGTTCAGTGATTTTTACTGTATTCACAGAGTTGCACAAACATCATCACTATCTAGTGTTAGAACATTTTCATCACCTCACGAGAAACCCCATATCCATTAGCAGTTGCTCTTTATTTTTTCCCTTCATCATAGTCCCTGGCAACCACTAATTTACTTTCTGTTTCTGTGTATTTGCCTTTTCCAGACATTTTAATATGGATAGAATCATACAATATGTAGTCAGTTGTGACTGAGTTTCATTTACTTAGCATAGTGTTTTCAAAGTTTATCTGTTCAAGGTTCAAAGCTAATGATTTTGAACATCTTTTCAAGGCTGATGACTTTGAGCATCTTTTCGTTATTGTTGACCATTTGTATATCTTCTTTGGAGAAATGCGAATTTAAATCCTTTGCTTGCTTTTAAAATTGGATTATTTGTCTCTTTAGTTTTGAGTTTTAAGAGTTCTTTATGTATTCTAGATAGAAATCCTTTATCAAAGCCTTTGAAAATATTTTCTGTCACTCTGTGGGTTGTCTTTTCACTTTCTTGATGTTGTCTCTTTAAGTAAAAAATGTTTTTCATTTTAATGAAGTCCAGTTTGATTTTTATTTTGTTGCTTATGTTTTTGGTATCATATTAGGAAATCATTACCTAATCCAGGATCATGAAAATTTACAACTCTGTTTTCTTAAGAGAATTTTATAATTTTAGCCCTTACATTTAGGTCTCCGATACATTTTGAGTTGATTATGGAAATGTTGTGAGTTTTGGGTCCAACTTCATGCAAAGGAAGGTAGATATCCGATTGTCTCAGTGTCATTTGTTGAAAATATTATCCTTTCAATGGTGAATTGTCTTGGCACCCTTGTTGAAAATTAATTGACCATAAATGGAAGGCTTTATTTCTGGATTCTCAGTTTGATTCTGTTGATCCATACATCTACCCCTATGCCTGTACCATATTTTCTTGATTACTCTAACTTTGTAGTAAGGTTTTCTAAATGGTGGTAAAATACATATAACATAAAATTTACTATCTTAACCATTTTTAAGTGTATATAGTTCAGTAGTGTAAATACATTCACATTGTAGTGCAATCTCCAGAACTTGTTCATTGTGTAAAACTGTGACTCTATACCCATTAACCAACAACTCCACATTCTCCCTTCTTTCAACCCCTGACTATCATTCTACTTGCTCTCTCTATGCATTTGAATACTTTGGGTACCTTATAAATAGAACCATATAATACAATATTTGTCTTTTCTGAGTGGCTTCCTTCAGTTAGCATAATGTCTTCAAGGTTCACCCATGTTGTAGCATGTATCAGAATTTTCTTCCTCAACTCTGAATAATATTGCATTTTATGTATAGACCACATTTTATTTATTCATCCATTCATCAGTGAACACTTGGGTTGCTTCCACCTTTTGGCTATTACAAATAATGTTGCTATGAACATGGGTGTATGAGTATCTCTTTGAGATCCTGCTTTCAGTTCTTTTAGATATCTACCCAGAAATAGAATTCTGGATCATATAATAATTCTATTTTTAGTACTTTGAGGTCTGCCATACTGTTTTCTATAGAGGTTGTACCATTTTACATTCCCACCAACAGTGCACACAGTGCCAATTTCTCCACATCTTTGTTGACACTTGCTATTTTCTGTTTCCTTGATAGTCAGCATCCTAATGGATGAGATGGTATCTAACTGTGGTATTGATTTGTATTTCTCTAATGGTACATGATGTTGAGCATATTTTCATGTGTTTATCGACCATTTCTTTATCTTCTTTGGAGAAATGTCCATTCAAGTCCTTTGTCTATTTTTTAATTGGGTTGTTTGTTTCTTTGTTGTTGAGTTGTCAGGGTTCTTTATATATTCTGGATATCAACTCCTTGTCAGATATGTGATTTACAGTTATTTTCTCCCATTCTGTAGGTAGCTTGTTCAGTCTATTGATTGTCTTTATGTCCTTTTTATTTTTGTAAGGTAGGCAGTCATATCCACTCTTTCATTTCTGATTTTAATAATTTGAGTTCTTTTTATTTTTGGTTAGTCTAGGTAAAGAATTATCAATTTTGTTGATTTTTTTCAAAAATGAAACTAAGTTTGTGATTTTCTCTATTGTTCTTCTATTCTCTATATCATTTATTTGTGCCCCCTTTTTATTATTCCTTTCCTTCTGTTTGCTATGGGTTTAATTTATTATTCTTTGCCTAGTTTGTTAAGGTGAATGGTTAGTTACTGATTTAAGATCTTTTTTCTTTTAATGCATGTATTTATAGGTATGTATTTCTCTTTAAAAATTTTTGAGGTAGGTAAATATTTACACATCACATTAGACATTAAAAATGAACTCAAGGGGAGGGTCCAGATTCTTTAATTGTACTGAAATTTTTATTGCATATTAATTAAATTAACAATAACATAAAATTTCTTGTTTATGAAAAGATTTGCCACTGAGATTGAAGCAAGGCATAGTAGCAAGGACACAGAGCTGAAATTGGGGTCATGACTGTGATTCCATCTTTGCTATCAGCCAATTGGGTAATCTTATGCAAGTTAATAACTTTGGGTTCTTAATTTCTCAATGTGGTCATTTAGGAATGTTTTTAGGAATTTTTATATGTGGTCATAAGGCTCACTTGAAGTAATGTGTATAAAATGTTTATGTTTATTTAAATTTATGTTAAGTATTGACTAATTATTTATTTTGAAAAATGCTTGCTGGTTAGTCATGAGAGTGACTCTTAGGAAGGAAATATGGAACACTCGACTGAGATTTATTGAAGCCCAACTTTCTCTTGTTCAATGGAAAACTATCACACAAGTTGTTCTTCTATCTTTTCAACAATTAGGGTTCAACCCATAACCCATCTTTTAGTAGAGATTGACAATTCTATACTATAACCACTCTTTTTTTTTTTTTTTTGTATGTGGGTAGTTCCCTGGCTCTTAAGCTTAAAGTAGTATAAGTTCCAATCAAGATAGATGCTATTGGTGAGAGCAGTTAAGAACAGGAGTCTTAGAATCACACAGCCAGGTTTTGAATCTTGACCTTCCGTGGTGCTAAGGCCTTAAGAAAATTACTTAGCCTCTCTGTAACTCATTTCTCTCGACTGTTAAATGAATATAATATTAGTATTTACCACACAGGGTTGTTATGAGAAATTAAAGAGTTAACATGTATAAAGAGCCTGACACATAGTAAGCATGAATTAAGTTTAGGTATGATTGAAGGTTTAAGGAGAAGCTCTGAAGACCATTTTGGAGGGCATTTGCTATTTTTTTTTTAATACCCAGAGTAATATCACTTTACTTTTAGGGAACAGCCCCAACCACTGCAACCATGTGAACCTGCTAGAAATTGCTAATCCCAGATCATGGCCTGTCCTCAGATACAGCATGTAACCCAGACTGCACCTATAGAAGTAACTATTTTCCTGGCCACAGTGATAGCCTGAGATGGATCAACCAGGGAACTTTTGTAATTGCAGTTAGAGAAGATGGCTTAGCTTCTTGTGTCATGAATTAGAATGATTTGAATTTTCTGTTGGTGCATTTCAGTTGTTTATTTGTTTGTTGTTTGGTTGTTTTTTTTTTTTTTTTTTTTACTAACATTGCAGAGACATTTTTGTTTATACAGGACATCTGTGGGATAATAAGCTTACTGGAACAAAATTGTACTTTTTGTTTAATACATTACCTTAATTCTCATATTGAGTATGTTTTTATTCTAGGTTTCTGTACAAGATGAACTAGTTCAAGTACAGCCAAAATTTAAAAGTAGTCTACTTGAGTCTGTGGAAGATTTTCGTGAGGATGTAATGAACTTTGCAGAATCCTATGAGATGGTATAAGTATTTGCATGCTGTGTATAAAAATGTTTGCTAGTATGTTTATATGCAAGTGATGAACCCTGATAAATACACTGTGATTTGTACATTGTATGTAAAAGGCTGTATTTACATATTCACAGCTATCAAAAAAGGGAATAGCTACTCCTTGAAGCATATTTTATAGAGATAGGAAGAGATTTAATTGTTAAAAGGAGCAACAACTTCAAAGATCATGGAAACAGCAAAGGGTCTGGTTTTTCCCTTTTTCAGGGCCAGAATTCTCATAGTTAAAAACGTAATACAATCAAAAGGCTCCAAGAAACTATGAATGCCCTAATACCAGGATATTATGTAACTGATTTTTTTCACTAACACTTAGACAACCAAAAGTGTCACTGAAAAGAAATAATAAACATCATACTTGGTCATTCCCACAAACTA
The DNA here is from genome assembly GCA_004026885.1 of Lyroderma lyra. Classification (NCBI taxonomy): domain Eukaryota; kingdom Metazoa; phylum Chordata; class Mammalia; order Chiroptera; family Megadermatidae; genus Lyroderma; species Lyroderma lyra. Next base: position 35,193 of record PVJL010010408.1, on the reverse strand, counting down.
GTCCACCTGCTATAATGACTGATAAGGGTCCACCTCCTTGATGTTAAACACTGAAGTTGGATGTATTCCCCTAATATATTCAACTTTCTTTCAGTGATCATAATGGAACTAGATTTATAAGATATTGAAGACATAGATACTACTTATATAACACTTTCTTTTTTATTTTTATTTTTATACTTTATTTATTTATTTTGACATTCAATATTATTTTATATTAATTTCCGGTGTACAGCATAGTGGTTAGACATTGTATAATTTAAGAGGTGATCTTCCTGTTAGTCTAATACCCACCTGACACTATAGTTATTACCATATCATTTATTTATACAATGCTTTACTTTATATCCCCATGACTGTTTTATAACTACCAAATTGTACTTCTTAATCCCTTCACCTTTTCATCTTGCCCCCAACCCCCTCCCAGCTATCACCCTAACAAATCTAGTACCCATCTGACACCATAGATAGTTATTACAATATTCCTTATGCTGTACCCTACATCCCCATTACTACTGTGTAGCATCCAATTTATACTTCTTAATCCCTTCCCCTTTCTTCACCCACACCCACTATCCCTCTCCCATATGCTAACTTTTCAAATGTTTCCTGTATCTATGAATTTGTTTCTGTTGGTTTGTTTATTTTCTTGTAGAGATTCCATATATAAGCAAAATCAAATTACATCTGTCTTCTGTCTGACACACTATTCAGCAGAATACCCTCCATGTCTTTTGATTGGAACTTTTAACCCATTTAAGTTGAAATCAATTGTTGACAGATATGTGGCTATTGCCATTTATTATTCATAATCTTGCCTTTTTTTTTCTGTCTTAAAGAAGTCCTTCTAAAATACCTTGTAATCCTGGTTTGGTGGTGATTAACTTCTTGAGCACTTTGTTTGTTTGTTTCTTTGGGAAACTCTTAATCTGTCCTTCAATTTTAAATGATAGCCTTGCTGGGTAGGTATCTTGGTTGTACTCCTTTTTTTTTATCACGTTGAATATTTCCTGCCAGTCCCTCTGTCCTGCAGAGTTTCTGTTGAGAAATCATCTTACAGTGTTAATGGGAGTGTCCTTATTGGCTAGTTGCTTCTACCTAGTTGCTGCTTTTAGGATTTTCTCTTTGTCTTCACCCTTTGCCAATTTAATTATAATGTGTCTTGGTGTGGGCCTGTTTGGGTTTATCTTATTTGGGACTCTGTGCTTTCCTGGCTTGTATGTCTATTTCCTTCACCAGGTTAAGGAATTTTTCAATCATTATTTCTTCAAATAGGTTCTCAATTCCTTGTTTCCTCTCTTCTCCTTCTGGTACTCCTGTGATGTGAATGTTGTTATCCCAGAGGTCTCTTAAAGTATGCTCATTTTTTTTTTTGGATTCTTTTTCCTTTTTGCTCTTCTGATTGGGTGTTTTCTGCTACCCTGTCTTCCAAATCACTGATTTGATCCTCTGCTTCATCTAATCTACTGTTGATTTCACCTAATGTATTTGGTCTCTCCCCCACAGTCTCTGCCTTGCTTGCTTGGTTCACTGTATCATATGCTGATCCCTCAGGCAGGAAAGCTCAGGCACAGCGAGTGCACCTGCAGCCTGAATCCACCCCTCTCCCCAACCAGCAGTGAATTCCCAGCAGCATTTGTGGCACCCCTCTCAACTTGCCTTTCTTCTCTTCTTTTCTGTTTGCTCTGATTCAGCTGCCTTCAGATGTTTCAATGCACAGATCTCTCAGATGTGTTTGTGTGTTGCACAGGAAATCTTTTGTTGAATTATAGCTGTTTAACTTGTCACTTAAACAGGTGGGATCAAGGGGACCTCTCATGCCACTCTACTTCTGACATAACCTCCAAACACTTCCTCTTTTACGTGTACTAAACTTACCTCTTTGTGGACTAGTCAACACTGGGTTGTGTAGTCATTGTGTTAGACTGAGAATCAGGTCTATCCTTTGTCCATCCACAATATCCATTATTGTGCAGACTCTCTGGAGTCCTTTTGGCACCTATTGTCTGGCTTGTGCCTTAGAGCTTGCTTACTTCTTCCAAGTATTCAACCTGTGTGTTTCTCTGTTTTCTTATAGGGTTAAAGAACTAGTGAAAAGAAACTGTTCTCAGAATAGAACAGAAAACTCTATATCAATTATTCTAATTAGCACAACCATAGCATCATCATTTATAATCATTTATAATCTGGTGGTACAAACTTCATACAGGATGGAATTTTGTCACATTTTTTATTAGCTACGTCAAAATCTTTTAAAAAACTGAAGGAAGTTGGAGTAATACAAATGTTCTAAAATTGATTATGGTCATGGTTATACAACTCCATTACACAAAAACCATTAAATTGTATATTTTAAATGAGGGATTATATAATATGTGAATATCTCAATAAAGCTGTTAAAAAATGAATGAAAACTTTATGTACAGGACAAAATTAGACCATTTAAATTAAAAATAATGTTTATTTATTTAAAAGGAAATAATAGATAAACCAATTAATTGATAAATATATATGATTAGGAATGAAAATGGAGGTTATATTATTCATTACAGGAAGGACCCATGGTTCCAAATATACCACCCCAAGAAGCTAGCAACAGGCTACAGATATTTCAGGTAAAACTATGTATTTTTTTGTTACATTGATAATGTGTTGTTATTTTTAAAAATGATTTCAGAGAAATCATCATGTGTTTTACCTTACAATGAAAATGTTAATGTTTAAAGTGCATACTGATTTTAATTGTATGCTAATCTGCTAAATAATGTAATTGACTCCTTTTCTTGTGTCTCTTCATGCTTTTTTCCCACTGAGTATCCCTCTGTATTTTTAGACAATAAGATTTTGATGTTGAACTTAAGTGATACCTTATTCTAGTTCCAAACATCTCATTTGTATGTAAAGTGATAAAACATTTATACACGATTAAAAGATATCAAATAAGATTTTAAACATTGACAGATGGTTTCCCTGTCTTCCCTCTGTGTCCAGCCATTTTCTTCCTCCTGGATCCATCACTTTCAGCTTCCCTAGATTGCTCATTGGATCAGGCCAACCATTCACCATCTTTTTCCACACTCAGACTGCTGAGTACATCTAGGGAAACATCACATACTTATTTGGGTGAACATTTTTCAGATTGGTGGATTCCTATTTAAGCTAGCTCCTCAGGAGTATCAGGCAATTCAGTGATTTGTGCCCGTTCTCGCTCCTGTTTCCTGCAGTGGCTGTACAATACGTTCGTGTTCTCTTTATGTCCTTTATTCCACCTCCATGCTTAGTCATTAAAAAATATTTATCAGATGGCTACTGTGTGACTTGGTTGATAGAAAGATGATTAAGAAATGGTTCCTAGCTCTAATCTGATAAAACCAGGTATGGAGACAGAGAGCTAGAGAGAGAATCACATCACCGTGTGGTGAGAGCACTGTGACCTAGTTGAGAAAACTCATGTGATGGGAACAGATGTGAGAAGCTCCCAGCCCAGATGGGGGCTACTGGGGTAGACAGAGAAGGCTTCCTGGAAGACAAGACATTCAAGCTGCATCTTGAAGGACTAATTAGAGTTAGTCAGGGGAAGACGAGGGAAAACAAGTGAGGCAGAATTGTGGTTCACACAAAGACTTAAAAATGATGCAATAAGCAGGGAGCTTCGGGGAGATGTGAGGAGTGTGTTTTGGGGTGCAGTGGGCAAAGAAGATAGTGACGAGGGATGGGGCAGTGGAGTGGGCCACAGTCACTAATGGGAAGGCCTTGCAGGCTATAGTAAGGAACTCATAGCCTATCCTGTGGCCTGGAGGGCTCTAAGCAGGAAATGATAATGGTCACATTTGAATTTTTAAAACAGTCATGTTTTTAAAAGATTTCTCTGGCATTAGTGTGGCAAATGGTTTGGAGGGCAGATGGTTAGACTGATGGCCATTTCGTTAATACAAACAAGAAATTGTAAAGATTGATGCCAAGCAAGTGACACTTAGAATAAAGAAAACCAGATGGATCATGGGTTCAGTAGAGACTGACTTGATAGGCTTGGAACTTGGGTTGAAGGGAAAGATCAAGTGTCCAGCTTGGGCAAATAGTTGAAGGTAGAGTTATTTACTAAAGTATAAATATGGGAGAAGAAGTAGTTTTGGGATTTTTTTGAACAGATGACCTTGTTTCTAAATTTACAGAGGAAATTTAGGTACTAATGATGTAAATTATTATTAAAAGTGATACAAATTTCTGAGACATGTGACCCCCTTCTTGTTGCTGGAGGCCCTTGTCCCTCACCTCTTCTTAGGTCAACCCTCTTCTCTACTTTTAACCTCTTCCTCCAAACCACATTTTAAAAGCTGTTTGTCTTTTCTTCTTAAAGTACAGTAACAATACTAAACATCTCTCTGTTCTGTACTCCCCTCTAGACCTCACTTTTTGCTTGGCTTGGCCCTAATTTCTGCCTGCATTTATACTCAGCCAACTGCTATGGTCATCCCACCAGGCAACACAGAGCTGCTGTCCAAAACACAGTGCTTTTTTCTTTATTAGGAATATCAAAATTTTGCAGCAAATCTAGCCATATGAAGGCTTTCTTTCGGCTGCTTCCATGCGCTGTTTTGCCAAAAATGTTCAATCAAGTTAGATGGAATCTCTCAAGTTGCAGGTTCTTCTGAGAGTGGTAGGGATAGTTCAGGCTTTCCCCATCATAACCAACTGGAATTTATCATATGGTTTCTGACTTTCAAGTATCTCTCTTGAGATGAGTGTTTTAAAATAGATTTGATAAGAACAGTTTTTTCCAGGATCATTGGAGCAACCAGGAGTTGCAGCTGGTCCCTAGTGGAATAAATTTGTGCAAAGTAGATGAAATAATATGTCACAGAGCCCATTGTCCCAGCCGCCTGGTTCCAGGCTCAGTCACTCTTGTGGATGTTTATAAAGTAGGCTGTATTGGCAAAGGTCTTCATGGGTCGCAGCAGGCACAAGCCTTTCACTTAAATATGATGTCCTTAAACAAAAGTCTAGTCCCTTGTTACTGTCAGGATTCTTCTCTTCCCAGAACTATGGTGGTCACTCTTAGACTAAAACCAGCTCCACCCATCACCCTTGCCAGCACTTTCTGCTGGACCCTGGAAGAGGCTCTGATCTTTTGCTACCTGAATTCCTCAGGTTTAAATCCGAAGCCCCAGGGAATAAGCAAGAGCCAGGACTAAAACTGACCTGCCCACCTGGTGACTGACTGCTGAGCCAAGCGGAACCCCTCAGCAATAAAAGCAAGATGAATAATGAAAAGGGATACTAATGTTGGGTGGTGATGAGTGTCAAGAAGAGCCTAAGATTGCTGGACTGTGTGTATGTGAACTGGAAGTGAAATTTAAATAAAGCCTCCAGAGAAAGCATCCTCGAGAAGACAACATTTGCGTACAGACCTAGAGAAATAAGGAATTGAGCCAGGAACAGCTTTCCAGGCAGGGGGAAGAGCAAGTGGAAGGGTCCTGAGTAAGAGCATACATGAGAAGCAACAAGGGTGTCAATATGGCTGGAGCAGAATGAGCAAGGAGAGAGTAGTAACAGCAAAGCCAGAGAGGTTAGGAGGGGACAGACTGTAGAAGCCCTGCCAGCTCCAGGAAGTTCACTGGCTTGACTGCTGAGTGACAAGAGTTACATGATCTTATTTATGTTTTCAGTGGATCACCCTGGCTACTGTGTTGAGAATAGATTATTGTCAGTCAAGGGAAGAAGCAGGGAGACTAATTAGGAGGCTATTGCAATAATCCAGGTGAGAGGTAATGGAAACTTGGACTAGAGTGTTGGCATTGGAGTTGATGAGAACTGGTTGAAGCTGGGGTATATTTTGAGGGTAGACCCATTTCCTTGTCTTTCCCTTAGGAGTTACCAATTTGTTGGCCAGCAACTGGGACTTTGTTACCTTTTTGCCAAGTGTGTTGTCACTTTATTGAAAAGACAATGCAGGGCCCATCTCTTGCAGCCTTGTATCTTCTGTTTTGCTTATGCCTGGGGGTGTGAGCCAAGCAGGCTGTTTGCCATGCAACTGGATACGTGACTTAGGATCAGATTTGCAGACTCAACTTTTTCAAAAACAGGTTCTTCCCTCTGCCCTCCCAAAAAAGCTAGGATCTAGATCTGGGGAACAAGCAAAACCCTCACATTGGACCTCAAGTCCCAGTGGTGGTCTCTGATTCAACTTTCCTCTGATTTGGGGAGTTACTGGGCACTTGCCTGGCCTGTTGACGAAGCTGATATGTTGTTTCCTGTTTGTTTCATACTGTGAGTCTTTTTATATTCTTTGGGACTGAGTGGTAAAAGGAGTGCGTGATTGGCATCCCTCAGTAGTCTTCACCACATTAACAAGATTTTAAATGTCATGATTTTAATGCACGTTAACTTCGAAGTTTTCACTTCTCCTTTCCTAATGTTCACGTTGTCCCATGGAATCTTCATTCAGTAAGTATATTGAGTAATTATTATGCTAGTCACCAAGGAATATAAAAAGTGCAAAATATGACCCTTGCTCTCTAGGAACTAAGAGTTCATTGGAGTCCCCCCAGTATCTTCACACCTTCCTGATTTGGCTCCTATAAAATATACTAATGTGCCTGTCAGATCTATGTGACTATCTGAGGATTGTGAAGTCTGATGCAATATATTTTCCAGGGCTGAGAATTTAGGATCCTTACTGATATGCTGCAGCATTTAAGTAGAGTACACATATCTTGTTATACGTGTGGATTGTTTCTATTGGCTTTTGTGCTTTAAACACTGTTAATACTTAGCATTCTAACTATATGAGATTCAGATCCTAATTCAAAAGACACGTGCATTAACTTTGCTGATTTAATTTGTTAGAATTATCTCAGATGGTGTTAAAATGGAATCCTTCATTTTATAGATTATTGCTTATAGAGCAAACAGGGTTGGATAGATTATACTAGCACTTCATTCATTTGAACCCTGTAGAAGAGATAACCTACAGTCTAAATTACACATTTTTTAAAATGCAGTTTTATTATGTTCAAATGTATTTATGGGAACTTGAAATATAGGTCTGCTGGGGACCTCTTAATTTATTAAAGAAATAATTTGATATAAAATGGATACTTTTAGAATACTTGAAAGTTAATTTTCCTAAGAGCTTCACTTATTCCCATAGCTTGGTATAAGTATAAACTTGCTTCACGAATCCTTGTTTCATAGATTGTATTAAATAAACCTCAATATAGCTTTTATTCCAATTATAATAAATTCTACTTTAATGGCATCTGAATTAATTATATTTTACTATAATTCAAAAACCCTTTTATAGGCCAATTTTGATGATCTGTGGAGGAAATTTGTGACATACTCATCTGGTGAACAACTTTTTGGCTTGCCTGTGACTGACTATGAGGTTTTACACAAAGTCAGGTAACTTTGGAAATTATGTGTTATGTGCAAATAATTAGATGCTGTCCATAAGAAGAATCATGTCACCATTAAATCCTTTATTATTCAGAGATGGGCCTCCCTTGGAACACTATTAAATATTTCCTTTATTCTTGCCTATTCCTGACCCATTGTGTATATAGTCTCCAATGTACAAAAGAAATATTGTAGAAGAGTAGAAAATTCTGGGACTTCATGGCCTGTAGTTAGTCTGTGCTTTATTTTTGTTTTCTTGTCACTGTTTTTGAATAGTGTGAATGATTATGCAGAAACATTGCAATTTTGGATAACTTGTTTATTTAAAGGAATAGCCATGCTCAGCTCTAGATCCCTTCTTACTGCATTTATGCTGTATTCTTCCCCATTGGGTAGATATAGAATTCATTGAAATTGAAGGCCAAGCACCATAATTGATTTTTTTTTTTTTTTGTATGTGGGTAGTTCCCTGACTGGGAATCGAACCCAGGCCACAGCATTGACAGTGCCAGTGCTGAAGCCTTAAGCGCTACACCACCAGGGAACTCCCTAACATAATTGATTTTAAGCAGTAACACCTTATTTTAAACAGCGAATCTAGGATTTAAACAAGTATATTGTAATAGAATTTTAAATATAATTTTCCTCAGAGGCAAAATTAAAACAGTGGTATTAACTTATTAGGATCTTGGCTTTACAAAAGGACTTTATGTTGACTTCTTTTGAAGTCACAGCATGAAAAGTCATGGCAAAATAGACATGAATTTGTCTGAAGATAAATTAATGCTTCAGCTATTTAAGGTGGATGGTTTATATTCTTTCTCTAAAGTAGTCATTCACCAAACTTAACTCAGTGACCAGTTGTGTTAGAATTGCAGATGTCTGGTTCTTGCCCCGAATTACCAAATCAGAATCTCTGGGATTGGGTCCTAGGAGATCTACATTTTTATAAATTCTCTAATTCTTTTGCATACTCAGTTTGAGACTCAATGTTTTATTTTAACCCTCAGTATTCTAGTTAAAATAATCGTATTTACCATTTGGACCAATGGACCCTTTTTATTTTTATATTTAAATTCTTTTTCAATAATTTATGAATAATTTACAGAAGCAATATTAGAAAATTTAATAACTTAAGTGGTGAAAACCCAAACTTTTACTCCATATAGTTCTCGTTTGAAGATTTTATATATAACATATATGTTATACACAAAATAGGGACCAACTTTTGAATGCAACCAACTGCTTATTAGCTGACATATAAGAACCTGGACTATATTCATTCCATAAACACTGATTCCAGATTTTGAATCCATTTCCAATAGCTTCTAGCTTATCATAATTTCTGATTTTCCTTGGACTTGCATTGTTAAAACTTAAGACTGTTGAAAATTCAGACACTCATAATTTGTTGAAGGGGAAGATCATTATCTTTGCACTATTCTACAAAAATCTTATCTTTTAGGTTTGAATGATCAGTTCAACAAATTTTTTCATTTCTGTATCATTCATTTCCTCTGAATACATATTTGACTTCAACATTTGTCTACTTAAGGAATCAAAAAAAACTTATGTGAACATCATAAATAATGAAAGATACTGTCACTTATCTTTTTTGTAAAATGGTATGGCCTAGGTTCTTGTAAAATCTTGTGTGGTGAAGCTCTTGCCTCTATTGAAATATATTGTTCACTCATAAATTAATGAGTTTAATAAAATTCATCTGGATTATCATCATCTAAAAGTTTCATAGTTTATCACTTCTTGGCCTTTTGGCTAAGATCAAGTGTAAAACTCATAGTCTGACATTTCACTTACACAATCAGTTTCATTATCAAAATTAGAATCTCTTAGATTGGTGCAAACATAATTGTGTTTTTTGTGTTGTTGAAATTTGCCTTTTGATATAGGAATACACTTTTAAATAAATATGGTTACATTATATATCATTTTAATGCATATTTCTCACTTTATTTTTTTGCTAATATTATTACTTGCTATTTATTTTATATTTATTTTAGACTATAGAACTGATGTTAGACAAAAAGCAAATTCAAGTGATTTTCTTATTCGAATTCAAAATGGGTCATAAAGCAGTAGAGACAACTCACAACATCAACAACGCATTTGGCCTCGGAACTGCTAACAAACATACAGTGCGGTGGTAGTTCAAGAAGTTTTGCAAAGGAGACGAGAGTCTTGAAGATGAGAAGCATAGTGGCTGGCCATCAGAAGTTGACAGTGACCAATTGAGAGCAATCATCAAAGCTGATCCTCTTAACAACTACAGAAGAAGTTATCAAAGAACTCAGCATCAACCATTCTATGGTTGTTTGGCATTTGAAGCAAATTGGAAAGGTGAAAAAGCTCGGTAAGTAAGTGCCTCATGAGCTGACTGGAAATTTTTTTAAAAATCACCATTTTGAAGTGTCATCTTCTCTTATTCTATGCAACAACAACAAACCATTTCTTGATCAACTTGTGATGTGCGATGAAAAGTGGATTTTATGTGACAACTGGCGATGACCAGCTCCGTGGTTGGACCGAGAAGAAGCTCCAAAGCACTTCCCAAAGCTAAACTTGCACCAAAAAAAGGTCATGGTAGCTGTTTGGTGGTCTGCTGTGGTCTGATCCACTACATCTTTCTGAATCCCAGTGAAACCATTACATCTGAGAAGTATGCTCAGCAAATTGATGAGGTGTACCGAAAACTGCAACGCCTGCAGTCCACATTGGTCAACAGAAAGGGCCCCAATTCTCCACAACGCACGGCTGCATGTTGTGCAACCAACGCTTCAAAAGTTGAACAAATCGGGCTACGAAGTTTTGTGTCATCTGTCATATTCACCTGACTTCTCACCAATCAACTACTACGTCTTCAAGCATCTGGACAACTTTTTGCAGGGAAAATGCTTCCACAACCAGCAGGATGCAGAAAATGCTTTCCAAGAGTTTGTCGAATCCTGAAGCGTGCGTTTTTACACTACAAAAATAAACAAACTTACTTCTTGTTGACAAATGTGTTGATTGTAATGGTTTCTGTTTTGATTAATAAAGATGTGTTTGAACCTAGTTATAATGATTTGAAATTCATGACCCAAAACTGCAGTTACCTTTGCACCAACCTAATAGAGTGCTGCTTTCTGTCTCTTTTATGTTTAATACTTAGAAAGCAACTTCCTTTGTCAATTTTCTTTTCTTTGCTGTTTTAGGTAGAAAATGAAAAATTCGAGTTTTTAATTATAATAAGTGAAGGCTAAATAAACACAAATCAAAAGGTTACAAAAATGGTATCTCCAGAGTTCTTTTTATATACTTTTAGAAAGATGATGCAATATTTTGGAAACCTGAAGGATGATGCAGTAATGATCTTTTTTCACTATTACATCATCCTTAGAGAAGATTTTTACTATTCTTTTCTTATTATTTTAGTCATTTTTAACACAGTTGGGAATATTAATGCTATGTTTAATTATTAATAATGAAATTATCCCTAGGATGATGAATTAACAAAATAAAACAAGAAATGGAAAAGCAAGATAACTAGGATTTCAGAATGTATCTTAGATTTATAAAAGAGGCCAGTGTATCCACATGGTAATTGCAAAATAAAATGTTTTATTCCATTAAAAACAAACAAATTTTAGCTTTAGTCTCTGCATTATCTATAATAAAACAACTGTAAATATCAATCCTCATAAATAGCTACAACTACACAAGAAATGAACAAAAATGAAAATTAAGTTCATTGGACCCTAATTATATGCTAACGTTGAGGAATTCCTGAGAGACTCCACCAACTATTGAGTGGTCAAGTTGTGGTGTTCCACATAATAAAGAACTTTTCTGAAAACTTAAACCTGGAATTCCTCCTTTTATTCTCACTTTGGATAAAACTCCATTTGGGCACAAGAGGGAAAGCTTTTGGTAGGATAGTGATATTTAATGTCACACTTAAAGGCAGATGCTCTTGTAAAAGTCAGCTTGCATTTGAAAGGAAAAAACACAAAACCTTAGCCTTACTTTTGATCTTGTTATCAAGTTTTAATCACATTATTTGCAGTGATTGATGTGGTAATAATAATTAAACCATTTGTTAATGTCAAGTCATAGTATGATTTAGAATATTGGAGAGCTGTAAATGTGACCTAATTTATAGAGCTTTAATGAAGTGTTTGGAAACCAACAGGGTGGTACACAGATTGGTGTTTATAAGACATTTTACATATAAAGTATGCAATGTTTGATTGAATGTATTCTGTTTATCCAATTATGGAGTTTATTTTTAAAATATACATTATGTAATGATTTAATTTTTTGATTTTGCAGAAAGGAACTCAACTTGCTGCAGAAGCTGTATGGACTGTATGATACTGTAATGAGCAACATTAGTGGTTACTATGAAATACTTTGGGGAGATGTAGACATTGAAAAAATTAATGCAGAATTGCAGGAATTTCAAAATAGGTGAGTTTCAATTGAATTAAGTTTGCCTTTCTATAGTGCTTATCTTCTTAGGATCCTATAGGTATTTCACAAATAAATTTATCCTCTGGTATATTGCTATCAATGCATAACACTTTCTTTAAAGAAATGTGTAGGTGAAATAACTTCTTTCTTTTTTTTCCTGAAAGATGTCGCAAACTTCCAAAAGGACTTAAAGATTGGCAAGCTTTTTTGGATTTGAAAAAAAGAATTGATGATTTCAGTGAGTCATGTCCTCTGCTAGAAATGATGACTAATAAGGCAATGAAGCAGAGACACTGGGATCGAATCTCTGAGTTAACTGGAACCCCATTTGATGTGGAATCTGATTCTTTTTGTCTTAGAAATATTATGGAAGCACCACTCCTTAAAAATAAGGATGACATTGAGGTACATAAAATTATAAGATGGCTCATTAAAGAATATCTCCTTTACTTTTCTGAAAATTGTACAAAATTATACATTTTATTCAAGAGTATACTAACTGCCTGATATAATGCACTCTCAAAATTTGGAATGATCCTGAATATTTCTTGATTTTGCAAAATAATGCTGTAACTCAAGGAGATAATACAATTATTTGAAATATGTTAGTTTTGGAGCTCCCCAATCTATCCCTCTTATGCCTTAACTATACTGCCATTAAAAATATATGTATTTATTTCTGTATTGTATCCTTGGTGAATTCCTCAGAATACTTTCCAAATTTCTAATTCTAACTTTTCCCTATTAGTCTATTAACTATTTAAAATTATCATTATTTACTTTTCCAAGACTTTTAATTGGTTCTTTTGTTTTATGCTTAGTGTTTGCTTGCTATCTCTTTTTTAATTGAGATATAATTGACATACAATATTATATTAATTTTATGTGTGCAATATAATACTCAGTATATGTATATATTGTGAAATGTTCACCATGATATGTCTATTTAACATCCATCATCACTCATAGATACAAATTTTTTTTCTTGAGATGAGAACTTTCAAGATCTACTCTCTTAGCAACTTGTGAATATATAGTACAGTATCTTAACTACAGTCACCATGCTATTCATTATATCCTCAAGACATGCTTATTTTATAACTGGAAATTTGTACATTTTGACCACCTTCATCTACTTTACCAACCATGCACTGCTGCCCCGAACTGTGGCAACCACCAATTTGTTCTCTGTATCTGTCTGACTTATTTTGTTAGCATAATTCCCTCAAGGTCCATTCATGTTGTCACAAATGGCAAGATTTCATTCTTTTTTATTGCTGTGTAATATTCCATTGCATGTATATCACATCTTCTTTATCTATTCATCTATCAATGGACACTTAGGTTGCTTTCATAACTTGGCTATTGTAAATAATGCTGCAGTGAACATAAGAGTGCACATATCTTTTCAAATTATATTTTTGTTTACTTCAGATAAATACCCAGAAGTAGAATTAATGGTTTGTATGATAGATCTGTTTTTAGTTTTCTGAGCAATCGCCATACTGTTTTCCATAGTGGCTGAACCAGTATGCAGTCCCATCAACAGTGCACAAGGGTATCATTTTCTCCAAATCCTTGCCAACATATATTGTTTGTTGACTTTTTGATAATGGCCATTGTGACATGTGTAAAGTGGTGTCTAATTGTGGCTTTTATTCTATTGCTTTTAAATGGAATGTTCTGTATATATTTTTTAAGTTCATCTGATCTTACATGTCATGTAGGGTCTATGTTTCCTTATTGATTTTCTGTCTAGATGGTGTATTCATGGATGAAATTGGGGTAGTAAAGTTCCCTACTCTTATTGTATTTGCTGTTTATTTCTTCATTTAGGTGCTCATACAAGCACCCAAATATATAAAGCAAAGATATGTAAATCTTTGCTTTATATATTTGGGTGTCCTATGTTGGATGCATAGATATTTATAAATGTTATATCCTGTTGTTGGTTTGACCCCTTAATCATTATATAATGACCTTTTGTTTTCTTACTACAGCCTACTTTGTCTGATATAAGTAAAATCACCCCAGCTTTCTTTGAGTTTCCAATTGCATGGAATATCTTTCTCTTTTCCTTCACTTTCAGCCTGTGTGTGTTCTACATCTGACATGAGTCTCTTATAGGCAGCAAATAGATGGGTCTTGTTTTTCTATCCATTCACAAATGAAGCCATCCCACTTGATCATGGTGTATGTATATGCTCTTTCTTTTGATTGGAGAATTTAGTACATTAACAAAGTAGTATGGATAGGTATGTACTTGTTTTGTTCATTGTTTTCTAGCTGTCTTGTAATTCATTTGTTTCTTTTCCTTTCTTGCTCTCTTTCTTTGCTACTTGATGATTTTCTGTAGTGGTATGCTTAGATTGCTTTCTATTTATCTTTTGTGTGACTACTATAGGTTTTTGCTTTGTGGTTACCATGAGACTTACACGTATAACAACTTATAACAGCCTATTATAAATTGATAGCAACTCAAGTTCAGATGTTAATCACCTGCATTTTGTTTTTGATCTCACAATTTATATCTTTTTGTGTATCCATTAACAAATTATCATAGTTATATTTTTACTACTTGTGTCTTGTAACCTTCATGCTAGTTTTATAAGTAATTAACTCATATACTTTACAACATTAGACTATCGTGAATTTCATTATATATTTACCTATACCAATGAGACTTATACTTTCATAACTTTTCTCTGTTACTAATTAGCACCCTTTCATTCCAGCTTAGAGAAGTAACTTTAACATTTCTTGTAAGTCCTGTCTAGTAATGAACCCATGAAAACAAGTCCAGATGGTAGCTGGAGGCAGCCTTCTTCCACAGTGGATGGATCTAAACCTTGGCCCTGATGCTCCCTCTCATAACAGGCCACTTCTAATCTCTTTTATCCCACAGGAATCCAGGGCTAAGCCCCCACAGACCGGAGCTTTGAGGCCTGGGCTCTAGCTGCACCCACTGGTTTGTATATCGTTTCTACTTCTGGTTCATGGAGACATTTATCTTGTGTTTAAGCCTGGCTGTGCTTTTTTGCTTTCTCTTTTTGTATTTTAACCATGATTCTATGTTTTTAGAGGCAAGGAACTGTACCATGTGACCAGAAATTCATATATATGGTTTTGTGTTCTCTGCCTCTTTTTAGCAACATATGTACACCAAAAGTTTTGTTTTCAAAGAGTTTTTGTCCTATTTATAAATGTTGTTGAAATCTTACTGAAGGAAACAGTTAAAAACTTTGGTTACCATTTAATTCCTGTAAGTGATTTTTTATACTTAAGGAGATAGCCATTTATAGACTGTACTTTGAAAACTTTATTTTACAATTCCAAGGAGTTCTAAGATTCAGTTACTAACTACTGGTATACCAAAACAGACTCTCAGTGCTCTCTTGCCCACATATGTCCTGTTGCTGTGCCCTGCATACCCTGCCATTAGCCTAGCTGGATTTCTGCTGGATCCACTGCCTCTAAAGGAAGGAAGAGTTTCCCTTCTTTTTGGAATGTCCTCTCCCTTCCTATAACCCCTGTTGGAATTGTACTTACTCTCAGATACTCTATTCTCAATGAAGCCTTTTTTTTCTCACTGCAGGCAGAAGTCTTTTCTCCCTCCTCAGCATTCATAGCAATTTATACCACTCTGACGACATCTGTCACACACTAATTTGTATTGCATCTACTTGTGGAACTACCTTGTACCCTTAAATTCCTTTCCAGTTGTCCCTTAAATTCCTTTCCAGTTCTGTGATTTTGTGATTCTAATATGAAAATAAATTGAGGGATGATGGGGAAGATATCTTACTTTATTTCTCCTTGTGAGACTTGCTTATTAAGGATTCTCAGAAAAACAGGAAAACCCGTAAGTTAAAAATAGAATTGGCTTTTAAGTAAATGAGATGTTCATATTATGGCCAGCACAGGCAGGAATATAGAAATGCTTATATATTACTTTACAGAGTTCAGAAGACTTACATATATTCTCATTTGTTTCTCTCTATGCTAAGATAGAGAGCAGCTGTGATTATCTTCATTTTGGCCTGAAGACTTCAATTAAAATATAGTCAAGAAAAATGATGATTTAAGTTCCATTATTTCAAATATGTGGTATAGTAAAATAATAATCAGAGTCTCAGAAAGTTTTTGTTTGAACTTGTAATACAATAATCTTGAGCCTCGGTTTTCCTGGCCATAAAAATGACTAAATGATTTCCAGGTCCAAGCTCAAAAATTCTATGATTTTACAGTACACTTATTTTTTTTAAGGTATACCATGAATACTTCTTTTTTTTTTAATTTATTACAGTGCACTTAATTTCTAATGGAAAATATTATGACATATTCTTTGATTTCTCTCCAAAGGATATTTGCATATCTGCCATTAAGGAGAAGGACATTGAAGCCAAGCTGACTCAGGTTATTGAGAATTGGACCAACCAGAACCTGAGCTTTGCACCATTTAAGGGAAAGGGAGAGCTCCTGCTCAAAGGAAGTGAATCGGGAGAAATTATTACCTTGATGGAGGATAGTTTAATGGTCTTAGGTTCCTTACTAAGCAACAGGTAATTTTATAATTGAGGGATAAGGTTTTAATTTAGTATTTCGTGTTACAAAATACTAGATAAAGGCCCAGTTTTGCAATTGTAGAGTAACGTGAGATTTTGACCTGAAGTGCTGACTTGTCCGTCCCTCTAAGAACTATTTTTTTTGCCTTCATAACCATGGCCTCTGTCTCTCTTTCATGGTACTCACCTCCCCTTCTTGTTTTTTCTGGTGGTCCTATAATTATTCTCCCCTAAGCTGGCAGCTTATCTCCCTTAAACCTCTAGTCTCCAATGAGATGACCTCTTCATTTTATCTTCTCTCTCTTTCATTCCTCCGAGTTGTCATCATTGCTCAAGTATTCACTCAATGGCCCAGGAAAAGCATGTTGGGATATACCATTAGGGGCTTGGCACTTAACGATTTTCACTTTTTATGATGAAAAATGGCTATATCTGTGCCGGGTCTTCTATGGCCTGAATGAGGCAACACGTCCATCATTGGACTACTGAACCAGCTCAAAGTGACTGTGATCTCATGCAGCTAGGAAGTCCCAATGGGACTCAGATTAAGTATACTGTCAGATCTTGCTCTGGGCATTGGCAACCTCTAATCTCCTGGCTGACTATGAAGTAATACTTAACTGTTCTTCCCCCTAACACACCTAAGGAATAAGTCACAACCCCACCATTAACTGAGGTCAATGTACAGGGTACATGGGGATTCCAATACCCCTTCCCAAGGTTGGAATCACTGGTTAATGAATGGCATCCTGCATGACCTTTCACCCCAGAGGAAGTCTTGTATTTGGATGATGCACCAATACACAAAGCTCCTAGTCAAGGGAGTTGTGGGTTGAACTTACTGGGGTTAAGATGCTAGGTTAAGACACCTTTGCTTTCAGAGAATCTGAATAACCCTGGGAAAGGTGATCATAGGATATTCAGTGGTTCCTAGACTTCATGGGCTACTACTTCCCCATAGTAAACTGAAAAATTTACCACCCTGATTTTCTAGATGATAACTTTTTGAAGGAAGACTGTTCATTAACCTGAACAATGTCTGTTGGCCAAGGAATTCAGGATTTGAAGGCTTACCTTATTTCTTATATACTTAAACTTGCACACAACCTGATTAATATAGTACCTATTCATAATACTAGTAAACTCAATGTTGAGGCCCTGCTAAGAAAGAATATAAGGGTAACTAAGAAGTCACTACATTCTGCAAAATTGTCCTCCTGGAGAACTTGGCAGTACCAGTAGATCTAGAAAGCCTTTTCCAGAACTAATCACAGACTGATCTTACAGCAAGCAGTGCCTGTTGGATCTCTAGAGCTACCTGGGTATGACTTCAGAAGGAAATTGTGTATCTCCATGGGTGAGACTTGATTTTAGATATTGCCTGGGTGGGGGCACTTTCCTGGTGGATCCCTGATTCCATGGGACTCCATGGATATTTCCATCCATCATGATCGGTCCCTCCACTCAAAGAGGTGCAATGCAGGTACCTGGCCAAAGGACAGAAACTGGTTATGCTGGATTTTATTTCAGATCTCTCCTTTTCATGTTGGGAACTTATACATAATTAAAGATAGCTGTTTCTTTTTTTCCTATGGGTATGACCATTTTTGGCCCCAAATATATAGATGTGTCAACACCCTGAAATGCCAAATCATGTTACTTTAGTCTGCCTTTCTTGATTTTTTTGAAGGTGTTTCTGGCATATTGACTGCCTTTTAGCTGTAGACCAATGGTCAGATGGAAAATATACATTGAGTGTTGAGAAAAAAATGCATCTTATTGCTTGAACAACTCACCTACCTCCTGGGACAATTTTTGTACAATTCCCTTAATACATCCATGTATAACAAGGCTTCCAGAGAAGTTCTGGGTTGTACTCAGGCATTAGATAATAACCAGAAGAACTCCATTCTCTATGTGAGCACCTTCAAGTCACCCTGTCCTGGATCAAGGAAAGTTTTAAGACCCTAGTCAACATGTGTTACTCACTGGGACAAGCCACCACACAACA
Organism: Lyroderma lyra; assembly: GCA_004026885.1. Taxonomy (NCBI): domain Eukaryota; kingdom Metazoa; phylum Chordata; class Mammalia; order Chiroptera; family Megadermatidae; genus Lyroderma; species Lyroderma lyra. The sequence continues at coordinate 16,749 of PVJL010010408.1, read as the reverse complement.
TCAAAACTACTTGCCCTTGCCACAAATTAAATCAACTTCTTAATCCAACTGTAGGTAATTAGGTCTTTACCAAGGAGCTTCCCATCATTTCCTCCATGGCATCCACTCTATTTTTGTCTTTCTTTGTTGTGCCCAGCTTTCTGGACATTTTGTATTCTCATAAACCCTATTACTAGCCCTCATGGTCAGAAAACAGAATTCATGCTATTTTGGGGTAGCTATCTTGAATCTTTAGCACTGCAGAATCTAGGTACAGTGCCTGGTAGAATTAGCAATCTGTGGGAAGGAAGAGCATACCTGTAGGTGGATATCAGACCTCAAGCTTGACCCTGGCTTATGGTACTACCATACTTTGCCAGGTATAATGCACACTTTTTTGCCCAAATTTGTGAGAGAAAAATAAGGATGCTCTTATACATGGATAGTACTAATTCCATATCCATATAAATGTTTTTAAATCTTTTACTTATGCTTATGAGTTAGAAGTATAACTCTAGAAATCAATAACAATATTCATATGCAAAATAATACCCTGGAATGTGATAATCTGGTTTTTTTCTTACATAAAAAAATTTTATGCATAACATTCCTTGTACCTTGTATCTGTTCTTGTGTTTTATAATAATTTGTTACATAAAATTTCTTGTACCATGATATGTTAAAAAATAAATGCTAAAATTCCTTTATAATACAACAAAGTAGTACCTAAATTATAAACAAATAGAAATTTGAATTAAAAAATTAAAACAAAAGATTTTTTTCCCTGAAAGTTTGGGACAGAATTGTGGGGTACACACATTATACACGGGAATGCATTATACATGGCAAAATATGGTAGTTCCACAGACTAGTAATAGCGTCCTACGTATTATTCTCACATGTGACCCCCACTTATATTTGTTTCACTAAAGTCTTGCAAAACCTTTTTGTTCCTTATTTCCCTTCACTCCTGCAAGCAACCAGCACAATTCCTCTACTGAACCTCTCTGGCATAAAGCTTGGCCCATTTTCCTAATTCTATGACTAATATGTGGGAACAATAAGTGAAATCACTATAATTGTCTTCATAAAAAACCAAAACTCTCTTTAGCTATAAGAAATTCACTAAAGACAGCCTTTTAGAAAGAAAATGTTCATTCGCAAAAGAATGTTTCTTCTATCATTTATTTTGTTAGGCCATACTATTTTCTGAATCTTCATTGAAATGTAACTTCCCATTCTTATTTTGTAGATATAATGCTCCATTTAAAAAAAATATACAGAATTGGGTATATAAGTTGTCCACTTCCTCAGATATAATTGAAGAGTGGTTAGTAGTCCAGAATCTTTGGGTTTATCTTGAAGCTGTCTTTGTAGGTGGAGATATTGCCAAACAGCTGCCTCAGGTAAATCTTTTTTCTTTTTTAAACTACTGATAGAATAATTTGGTGTGTGTTGTCTGTATGTTCTGTAAAAGTCCTCACAAAGATTTATGGTCATGTCTTGTTTATTTACACCAGGGGTCGCCAAACTATTGCTCACTTACCTGTTTTTGTAAATGAAGTTTTATTGGAACCACAGACATATCCATTCGTTTATGTTCTGTCTAAAGGCTTTATTATAGCATTATAACAGAAGAGTTGAGTAGTTATAACAGAGACCATATGGCCTGCAAAGCCCAAAATATTTACAATCTGGCCCTTTATGAAAATAAAAATTTAATTGACCTTTGAGTGCATTAGCAGAAAGAGATTCACATATTTTCAAACAGTGAATAATGTCTGGGGTTGTTTGAAGATGTGAGGTAGTAGTTCATCTCTTCCAAGAGTTAACCTTATAATATACCACTGAGAGTAGTAGTAAAATTAATCTGCATTCTGTAATTGCAATGAACTATTAGAATATCAACTAGTAGATTAGAAATATATTGCAGGGCAAGGAAACTTTGCCTTAGAAGCATGTAATGAAATCCTTAAAACAGCTCTATTGCTGTTTACTCACTAATAGCTTTAGGTTAATTTTTCTCTTATATAATAAAATTAAACCTGCTCTCTCTGAATTTCCATATCTACAAATGGGATTTATACAGATTAAAAATGAAGGATAAATGCATTTTGAAAATGACTGATTTCCCTTTGTAACACATTTTAAAAACACAAATCTTTTCCTTTTGTAATCAGAAAGCTGCACTGAAAAATGCACTTAAAAGTTTTAAAACAAGAAAGATTATGCCAATTTCTAGAGGCATTTTTGCAATTAAATGCAAAGGGTATTATCATCCACAGTAAATAGAAATTTTTTATTTGCAAAAATGTAATCATTCTTTGTTTGGGATTTTTACCGTTTTCTTCTTTTTCTTCCCCCCTGGGGTATTATTGAGCTGTAATTATTCCAAGAATCCTGAGATCAAATTATTTTCACGCTTCTGTAGTTCACTCATCAAGCCAAAACACCTGGAGTGCTGAAAGAGTAGATTTGAGCTTGAAGTTGATAGATTTGCAAATTAATCATGTGGCACTTTGAAAAATATATTAAAAGTAAGGAAAAGAGTGATAAACCCTATTGTGATAAACCAGTGTTTCAATAAGCAGTTTTATGACTTTGGGTTTTTGTTGTTCAGATGAAAAAAAGAATTTTCCCTTTAAATTACATAGCCTGAGACTAGTAGAGGCTGGTTTGAAGAACTATAGGAAATTCTATATAAAGTGAATACTTTCCTTTATTCAAGTATTCAAGTGCTAATTTTTTACTGAATATGGATTTGTTTTTAGGAAGCAAAACGTTTTCAGAATATTGACAAGTCATGGATAAAGATAATGCAGCGAGCTCATGAGAATCCCAATGTGATTAGTTGCTGTGTTGGAGATGAAACCATGGGGCAACTTTTACCTCATTTACATGAACAGTTGGAAGTGTGTCAGAAGTCACTTACAGGGTAAGAGTTTAATTTTTAAATTACCTGTTATTTTATATGTGCTGGTGTTTTATCCAAATAAGTTCAGAGTATTATTAAGTACATTTCTGGTTTGATAGTGATGATTGAAGTGGTGATAGGAATGTTTGACATTTCAGTTAAGTTTAACTTTTCTGCAATAAAAGACACCCTCAACTTAGAGGTGGACAAATTAAAGCAGTGTATTAGTTTCATAGTGCGGCTGCAACAAATTACCACAAACTGGGTGCCTTAAAACAACAGAAATTTATTTTCTCATAGTTCTGGGGTCCAGGAATCTGAAATCAGGATGTCAGCTCCTTCTGAAGGCTCTAAGGGAGAACGCTTCCTTGTTTCTCCAGCTGGTGGTTCTAGGAATTCCTTGACTTGTGGCTGTGTAACTCCAATCTCATGTCTGAGTTCTCATGAAGGACATTTATTGGATTTAGGGCTTATCTGATTAATCCAGGATGAGGGGCCATGTGGTTCAATCTGGCTTCTTGAGATCCTTAACTTCAATATATCTGCAAAGACCCTTTTTCCAAATAAGATCACATTCACAGATTCCAGGAAATTTGACATGGACCTGTTTTCTGAGGGGCTTCCATTCAGTCCCCAACAGGCATGGGGTAGAGATGTGCACTAAGAGAACAATTAACCAGGCAAATTCATGAATAATTTTCTTAAAAAGCATTTCATTCTCAATTTCTTTTGGGCATAAGGTGAACATATATCCCGGTTTGTCTAAGTTTATGCCTCTGTCCTAGCTTAATGTTTAGTTGTCTCCCTCACCTTTTACTCTCAAAATGTGGTTTGGAGATAAATTATATGTTCACCCTGGATTTAAGCTCTGAACTTCAAAATACTCCTAGAAAGCTCACAGGAGAGCTCTTGATGGGAAAGATGATGGATGGGGCAGGCTTGCTCTGAATGCCTTTCTTGTTTCCATTCATTTTCCCAAGTGGCATCCATGGTGGAATATAAGCTTTGGGTCTAACCAAACATTTGAGAGGCAAATGAGAAATGACGATCAGTGTTGACTTTTATTTTATTGACAGAAACAAAAATAAGTAATTCAGAAAAAAATCATTTGGTAATGTGACTTTATTTAAAGGTATTTGGAGAAGAAGCGATTACTGTTTCCAAGGTTCTTCTTTGTATCCGATCCAGTTCTCCTGGAAATTCTTGGACAAGCCAGTGATTCCCATACCATACAGGTATGACCTAAATATCTATTACCCAAATCTATTCTTCCCCACTGCATATGTAATCAGCAATTAAAATAAAGTTAACATCTTAAAAGTGGGGGCAGGAAAGAAAAGTATTAAAAATTATACTTTGATTATAAAGTATTCTTTTTTCTGTGCATTTGGAGCCCATCAACCTGAGGCAAGGGTCATTGACTATGCCACCTACCAGCTGGATGGCATAGCCAGCTTCTTAATTTTCTTGCGGCTCACTTTTCTCATCTGTAAAGTCAGGATATTAATGGTTCCCACCTCATGGGATTGTCATGAGGATTATGTGAGATAATGCATTGTAAAGTATCAGGCACTAGCATAGACTCACTAAATGTAATTCATTATTATGAGTCTTTTAGTCTAAATATTCTTAGATCAAATAGAGCTTGTGGTTCGGATTTGTCTTTTTTTTCTGTCTAGAATACTTCTTAAATGCTTTTAGCCATTTCTAAGAGCAACACTTCCAGGAGGAAGAGAAAAGCTATATAGAGAGCTATTAAAACACCCATCCCAGGGCCGTTTCTGTTTTGGGAATCTGGGATACAGCTAATAATATCTTCCTTGTTGATTTCCAGAAATTTGTGGGATGAGAAAAGAGATGAGAGAAAAGCTATGTAGAACAGAGGTAGGGCCGAGAGTGAAGGCAAGACTTGGCTGGGGAGGGGCCATGTGCTTCAATCTGTCTGGAGGAAGTGACAATCATTAATTAGTCCAATCTCTGTAGTCTAAGAGGGACATTTAAGGACTTGGAGGAAACATTCTGTGGGGTTGGAATTTAAAAAGTGGGCCTTCAAGTCAATGGTAAAGGTGAAGTCTTTTTCCCTTTCTTTTCTTTTTCCTCTCTTTTTTTTAGACAGTGAAGTAAATTCTTACTTTTACAAAGATAAAAAATATTAAGGCTTTTAAAAACATCTCAGCAACTTCTGTGTTTAACCTCATGTATGATGGTTTTGCCGTTTTGTTCTTGCAGCCCCATCTCCCTGCAGTATCTGACAACATAAATGAAGTGACATTTCATGCAAAAGACTATGATCGTATCCTGGCTGTCATATCAAGAGAAGGAGAAAAAATTATTGTAATTTAATTTGGTTAAACTTGTTATTAGGATTTGTTTAAAAATTTAAGTTGAGGAGAAGGCAATTCTCTTATGAAAAATAGGGAGGTGGGGTGGACTTAGGTTCTAGTTCTGTAGCCCTTAACTTTTCAAAGGCTCATTTAACTTCTCCAAGGCTCATTTTGCCACCTATAAAATGAATCTTTTAGATCACATGATATTTATAGTTCCTTCCACCTATAGTATCAGTTGATTTTACTCATGTTTTAAAAATTTTGTGTAAAATATAAAACTATTTGCTTTACCTTGTGTACACTATGATTTATCAAGTTTAATATGGCATTTAAAAAAATACCAAATGATTATCAATTTGTAATATATTTTTAATGTATATTTCAGTTGGATAATTCTGTTATGGCGAAAGGTCCTGTAGAGATTTGGCTTCTGGAATTGTTAAAAATGCAGATGTCCTCATTGCATAACATTATCAGATCTGCGTTCTATCAAATCAGTGATTCAGGATTTCAACTCTTAGCTTTCCTCAATCATTTTCCAGCTCAGGTGAGAATACACAGTGTTTAAATTATGGTTATAAGAAATGAACATGAGGGGGAAGGATACTTAGGAGGCAGTCAGCCTGGTAGTGTGGAGGCTGCCGTGGCTTTGAACTAGTTAGGGAGGCCCATCCACCCTCCGTTCCCAACACCTCCTTGTGCTGTCCATGTACACCATTCGAGGCCCACCTGTCCCATCCCCCAGAGGAGGACTGGCCACCGTTCTCTCATCATTAAGGATATACACTGAGAATAAAACCACTTATGGGACACTGCATCTTTTTTGTAAAAACATAGGTAGATGTAGATACACATATAGATATGGATATGGACATGGATATAAAAGGAATGAGCAATTTCCTTAAATGAAATCCATCTAGCCTTTTGTTATTTTCCCTTCAAGTGATTACAAACTGGCATAGTCTGTTAAAGGAGACCTCACACAACTGACGTTTAAGGAGAGACTTGAAGAGACTAAGGTTGGAGCGATGTTCTCTTGAACAGCTCTCAAGGCCTGTGTCTCTAGGAAATGCATTGTGATGTGCCAAGTATTAGTAAAACCAGATAGAGCAAATGAAGAGCCAATAGTTTTATTATTACATTTTCAGCCAAGATAATGAAAAGCCATGACATGTGATCTGGGTCGGAGATACTGTGGCATCGAAGGCAAGAGACACTCAAGGAAAATGTGGGCAGTTTTTGCCCAAACTATGTTTTCTCTCCAACTGCTCTGACCAAACTGCACTCCAAATCCTGAATTACTGCATACACAGTGGAGACAGCTAAACTGATATGAAATTATTTATTCAAATGACATAGTACAGATATAGAAACAACTTTTACTAGGAAGAATAATATTGTGATTTTAAAAAATATTGTATAATATCCTTGGCAAGCTTTAATGTTTTATTAATATTACAGTAGACACTCAGTTAACTGGCACCATGGGGATTGGTAGATGCTGGAATAATGTAAGTAGACTCTCAGTTAACCGGAACTCAAGCAACCAACAAAATCCCAAGCAACTGGCTTGAGTGTGCCGGCTGTTTGAGTTCTGGTTAATGAAGAATCTACTGTATTACGTTTGGGATAAATCTTTTCAAAATACTTTATTAGATAAGCTGAGAAAAATCACTCCTTAGACTAAATCAACATACTTTTCCTCTACCAGGAGAGCTTGATCACCTGGTATGTTCTGGAGGAGACGCTCAGTCTAGTTTAGACAGAGGGGTTAGCATGAAAGGTGGAAAAGGTGAAGAGAAGTTCAAAACAATGGTGAGGTTGAACAGGATATAGCAGAAACATTGACTAGCTTTCGGGATTTTCTTGTGTGTGTGTGTGTGTGTGTGTGTGTGTGTGTGTATTTACACCTACACACAAATAAAGAGGTAAATTTGAAACAATTTTAGATAAAAATTTTAACATTGTGGTGGGCAAATTTATTTGGAAAAATTGCTTTAAAGAGTAACACATAGAGTGAATTAGTATGTATTGAATATATATTGAATGAATATGTATTCAATATTCTTTAAAAAAACTTTTCCAAATTGCTTTTACACTGTTAATTTAAGTTTTTATTTAAAATTATTTTAAATTTCATCTCTGCTTTCTTCTAAATACATTTTTAAGATTATGAATGCAATGGGTCCTTGTTGCAAAAATTTGGGAAAATTTAAAAAAATAAAAGTGAAAATAATTATTTCCCATATTTCTATCACTTGGAAATGATGGCTGTAAAGATTTTAGTGTATTTCCTTCCGGTATTTTTTAATGTGTGTATTTAAGGCATCAAATAATATTGATGAGAATGAGTATTCTTATTATGTTTTTATTTTAATGAGACATCCTCACGTTTTCACCATTAAGTAAGTCCCCTGCCTTCTTACACAATTCAAAGAACAATTTAAACTTTTCTTGGTGACTCAGGTTAGTCATTTTAAAGATTAACTTTTAGAATATACCAAAATCAATATGCAATGATTTTTCAGGGTCTGTGGGTCTATTTGTCTTTAAATCCGACAGGCTTTACACTGCTCTTTCTGTATTGTTTCTCCTAGTGTTGCCTGTAGTGTGCTGTCTTCTGCTGCCTTCAGGGTCAGAGTCAGCTCGCTACGGGGAGCTTCCTGACACTGGCTATTTTCTCTATATCCTGTTTCTCACCTTAGTCCGGTGCTTTCATTTATCTTCACCTGCAGATCCCAGGATTGGCAAGTGCTCTAGCAGGAAAAATATCAAAGTTCCTGAGGGGGCAGGGATTAGTAAAGGGTTTTCTTTCTGCTTTACTCACATTGAATGCCATGTCCAGTACTACCCACATGCCACCCACCCTGCTTTCAGTCCTCTGCCAAATGCAGGGTTCCTTTTTGGTCCAAATGATTCTGGATTTGTTCCTTGACTCTGTGGATAAACAAAAGCCCCAAAGGGACAAGTGCTGCAGAGAGGAGGTAGGAGTAGGGTGTACGAGGGCTGTCCAGAAAGTATCTAGCCGTGTAATATGAAAACTAAGGGCATGTGTGGCTGGGTTTCTCCTGGACAGCCTTTGTATTCTGATCGCTTTTACTCTGTTTCCCGGGGCAGAGATTGTAGGTCAGGTGACATTAACTCACAATTTTCCTGTACCTTCATCAGGAGACAAAGGAAAAGCTTCTCCCCTTCTCACTTTCTGTCTCTTTCTCTTTTAGATAGATATATAGACAGAGAAGTAGGTATAGATACAGATATAGATATCAGAGAGAGTAGAGATCAAGAAAGGAGATAGGCAACATATCTTTTTTAAAAGTTGTAAAAAGACCTTGGGAAAACTACTTTTGGGAGTGGAAAAATGCATGTCTCTTTTTTAGTTTAACGTGAGTAAAATCCTGTTCACCTTTATGTAGGCTGACCAGACATACCATTTTAAACAAGACAGAAAACAACAGTACTGTCCTGTTTCAAATCATACATATGGTTAGCCTAGTCTCATTGGGCTAAATGTAAGGTGTCAGTAGGCTGACCAAAAAGTACTGTTCGAAATGGGACCGCACCATTGTTTTCTGTCCTGCTTAAAACAGTACGTCTGGTCAGCTTACCTTTATGTGAATAAGTAACCACTGAATTTTATTGCAGGATGTGTTTTAAATATTTGCCTTATTTGTCTATTGAATTTGTAGGTTGGGCTCCTGGGAATTCAGATGTTGTGGACACATGATTCAGAAGAGGCTTTAAATAATGCAAAAGATGACAGGAAAATCATGCAAGTGACGAACCAGAAATTTTTGGATATTCTAAATACTCTAATTAGTCAGACAACACATGACCTAAGCAAGTTTGAAAGAGTGAAATTTGAAACTCTAATTACCATTCATGTTCATCAGAGAGATATTTTTGATGACTTGGTAATGTATCTTTTTCTCTTAATTTACAGTACTTTAGTGTCCTAGTTAGTAATTTAGTGTTCCTAATAATGAACAATTAAGTATTATATATATTACCTAACTTATATGAACCTTCCATCTACATGGCTCTTTTTTACAATTGTTTTTATACGAGGTCTGACAATTAAGTTTGCGAATTTGCCATTGTGCTCTTATGTTGACGGCACTGTACAAACAATTTGGTGAGGTTTCATAACCTTAGTATATCTGTGTCTAACTGCTGTGTTCTTGTTGACGTATGGTGGTATCTTGCTGAGTGACATTCATCATTGTTGCATGTTTTTGTGTGCCATTGAGAGAATGTCACAGCTTGAATTAGAGCAATGAACAAACATTAAATTTCTTGTTAAACTTGGCAAGTGTGGAAGTAAAATCGGGTACATGTTAGTCCAAGTTATGGGGATAATGCCATGAAGAAAATGGCAGTGTACAAATGGATTGAACCTTTTTTGAGGGGAGAGAAAGCATCACTGATAAAGACAGGTCAGAGTGGCTAGTAACAAGCAGAACTGAAAAACCATTGCAAAAATTCATGGAATTGTGCATCAAAATCATTGGCTGACTGTGAGAAGCATAGCAGACCAAGTAAACATCAACAGGGAAACAGGAAAATCTTAACTGAAAATCTTGGCATGAGAAAGGTGTGTGCAAATATGGTCCCAAAGGAGCTCATTGATGAACAAAAGCAAAGGAGAGTCAAAGTGGGCCAAGACCTTTTGGAGAGACAAGACAATGTTTTGGGCTATGTTATCCCTGGTGATGAAGCATGAGTGTACTAATATGACTGTCAAACAAAGCGTCAAAGTGCACAATGGAAGTCAGCCAATTCTCCATGACCAAAAATGTTCCATCAGTCCAAATCAAGGGTCAAAATGATGTTGCTAACATTTTTTAATATCAGAAGACTTGTTCATTATGAATTTGTATTAACTGGACGGTCAACAAGTTTACTATTTGGAAGTGCTGAAAAGACCACGTGAAAAAGTTAGATGAAAATGACCTAAACTTTTTGCCAGCTACTCATGGCTCTTGTATCACGACAGTGCACAAGCTTATGTGTACTTGTTTGTGAGGGAGTTTTTAGCCAGTAAACAAATAACTGTATTGGAACACCATTTCTACTCACCTGATTTGGCCCCCAATAACTTTTTTCTTTACCTGAGGATAAATGAAATATTGAAAGAAAGACATTTTGATGACATTTAGGACATCAAGGATAATATAACAGCTCTGATGGCCATTCCAGAAAAAGAGTTCCAAAATTGCTTTGAAGGGTGCACTAGGCACTGGTGTCAGTGCATAGCTTCCGAAGGGAAGTACTTCGAACAAAGGTGACCTTAGTGATATTCAGCAATGAGGTATGTAGCACTTTCTCTAGAATGAGTTCTTGTAATTGTTGGACCTCATATATACCATGTCTGCAAATATCTCTATCTGGTGATTTAAACAACCATATATGTGTATTCACATTTGACATTCTGAAAGTCTGGAAACAACTGATGTGATGTGAACTAAACTAATTGTTCCATTAAACTAAATGACAGGGACATGATATAATTTAGATGAGACTGGTCATGAGTTATGGTGGGCTGATTGGGAAAGGAGTCCAGATGAAATAGAATCAAGCTTCAGAGAACTCTCATGACTATTTGTCCCACTGATAGTGCAGCGGGAGAAATAGAGCATCATATGGGACAGCAGGGCATCATGGGCTTGATTTGGGCATGGTTCTGTAGTGTGAGAGTAGTAGTATTTTGTGAATTCCTTTTGAAAATAGGACTCTAACTAACCAGTGGCCTTGAGCAAGAGCAAGTTCCCCTAAAGGAGTACTTATCTATTATAGGGTAAGGGCCCCAGGTAGGTTTGATATATCACCATTTGACTATCTTGGTCTTTACCATTGTTTTATTTGATTCGATGAGTTGTAAAGGCATCTTTTTCTTTCACCAAAGCCTATACAAGAGGGCTGTCCAGAAAGTATCTAGCCATTTGATATGAAAAATAGAGGCATTTATGACTGGATTTTTTTCTGGACAGACTTCATATAACTCATGTGACTGGGGGCCCTTTGTTAGAGAATATGATCACAGATTACCTGTTTCAAACTTGTGTGGAAAGATCTGATTAGATAAGTTATATTTATTGAAGATCGAAGGACTTGTGGTCTATTTATTCCACTGGAATCTAAATCGCCACTTCTCAAAGTATTGTTTGTTGCATTGGCATCTCCTGGGAGCTTGTTAGAAAAGCAGAATCTCCAGCTTCCTCACCCACTCCCTCCCGCCCCCCCCCCACATCGATTCAGAATCTGCATTGTAATAAGATTCTCAGGTGATTAATATGCATATTAAAGGTCAAGAAACACTGCTGTAGGATTTGTCTCTGGATCTCTGGATAAAGCTGATCATCAGAAAGCTGCATGCTTAGACCATATTTCTTTGACCTACAGACTGCTTTCAGTGAATTGCCATTACCCTCACACTTTGGCTTTCATTGAAGTGAACCTCAAGAAACTCCTATGGAATCCATTACTATATCTGCTAAGAGCATACTGTTGAGGCTGTTGTCTATATATACTTCACCAACTCTTTAAAGCTGAAGTTCCATGCAAGAAATTGCTTTTAAGTGTGAATGCTGAGCAAAGCTTTACTTTACAGACAGAATGGATTAAAAAAAGAAACTCCTGTAATACAATGAAAACCATGAAACCGTTTTCTTTGTTTTGTTTTTGTCTTAATCACTATTGAACTCATGGTCAGTTGGCATCTCAACTAAAATGAGGTTTTAGGCCAGCATATTTGCATTTTATTTTTCCATGTATAATGCTTAGAACAACTTGTTATTCATGTACAGTAAGAACTCAATAAATGTTAACTGTTTTTTTCTTCATCCTCTTTCTTCTCCTCCCTACCATCTTAACAGATTGTTGAAAGTAGCTAGCTGATTGCATCTCCGTGGCCATGGGCCCTGTGTTAGAGCAGAGTCCCTGCAGTTGGCTTATGTTACCCAAAAGTAGCTATTTTAAGGTGATGAATACAAACTGTGCTTTAGGAGGGAAGCCGGAATTGGCAGGGAGGCAAGGTCATAAACTGTGAAACAACAGAAAAAACAACATTGTAAATAACATGGAGACTTGAGTGGATGGCGATCTGAACATTGTACAGTGGCCAGAGGTCTGTTTTTCAGTGCCAGCTGAATCACTTGGAAGTGGGCCACTGGGTTTGAAGAGCAGTGAAGATGATCATTTGCCACTTTCCCATGTTGATTTCCCTGAGTGGCAGGACGAGGGTTTTTCCACACTTGCCAATAGATGTGGTTGTGGTGAATGTTGTTCCTAAATGTGCTTAACTGGTTTCTCTTTCTTGCATCCGTGGTGGTGGGAGCCCAGTATTGCTTGCGCTGGAGTTACAGGGCGATGACTGGGCAGACTGATTGGCTTAGCCACAGTGCTGATGTAGGAAGGCATGTGTGCTTGTATAACCACACAGCTCCTGGCTTAATCCCTTTATGCTTCCCATTGCCATGAATACACTGCCCAACCCCTTTCCCACGTCCTATGACGTTTCAACTCTTACTCTTTCTCCAGAGTCCTGTTTTGTTTTGTTTTTTTCCTTTTAACATGCCAACCAGATCTTCTCAGCCTTTGCCTAGAACATTTTGCTATCCTGTAATTCCATCACCCCCCTGCTTTTTAAAAATTTTCCTAGCTAATTCCTACTGTTTATCTAGGTGCTAGTGTAGATGTTTTGTTTTGTTCTGTTTTGAGTGCCCTTCTCAGATGCCCTATGCCAGATTAGGTTCTCTTGCTACACATTTTCATGAACATGAATTTCTTTTCATACTTTATCATTGTTATTGATACTGTTATCTGTTTGTCTTTTGTTCTTTTCTGTCAGTTTCGGAAGGCAGGAATTATATCTGTCTTTGTTTACCCAGCCCAGGTGGAACTCAGTAAATATATGTTAAATGAATGAGAATCAGTTCATAAATGGGTGAATAAAAACTGCCTATATGCTTGTGTTTTATGCTATTGCAATTCAGTATGTAATCTTTGTGTCTTTCATGTCCTTAAGGTAAAAATGCATATCAAATCAGTTACTGATTTTGAATGGCTAAAACAGAGTAGATTTTATTTTAAAGAAGATTTGGATCAAACTGTGGTGTCTATTACAGATGTTGATTTTATTTACCAAAATGAATTTCTGGGATGCACTGATCGTCTTGTTATCACTCCATTAACAGATAGGTAGGAAACTCAGTTTTTAATATTCCATTTTGTAATTAAATAATGTGCTTAAAATTGTTTTAAAACGGCATCTGAAATATTAACAAAACTTACTGCTGTCGTGTTAGGTCTATGCTAGCTCACCAAAGTCAGTCTAACAGTCAAATAACCGTAGTTGTTACTTAAACATATACAAACATTATATTTTTATTAAGTAGGAAAAGATACAACAATAAAAGCAAGCTTGAATATCGACTGAGTAATTTAGTAATGAATTTTAGATTGCAAGATGGAAAAAAAAATCTCTAGAACCATAAAGAAGTCATTAGAATTGCAAAGAAGGAAGGGACCTTGGAGATAATCTTGGTCCCCTGGTTTTTCAAATCTGGACATTGGAAACCTGAAGCAAAGTTTCTTGGCCAAGTCTGAATAAGGAGAGACCCCTTTATAATTTTTTCCCATTTATGACACTAGACAAAAACTGGGTCTTTTTCATGGTTATAGATCCCATAACACCCAGTTCAATATGCTGTGCATAGGAGATACTTCATAAATGTTTATAGAATTGACTTAAATTGGGTCATAAAACAATTAATTCTGCCATTACTTTAAGTAGGGCTGCCTCTAGGTAAAATTATAGCACAGTTGGATTTTGTCTTCAGCTTCCTCTCGATTCATCCAACCTTCCTTTGTATGCCCAGTGCCACTGCAGCATAAAATTGTCAATTTGTTTTCCCTTCCATCGATGTTTACATTGATGTTTACATGTGTCATGAAGCTTTATTAAGTTTTACTTAGATCTGAAACAAATATAACTGTAGCTGGATCATAGACACGAGATTCATTAGATTTTTTTTTTACACTTATCTAAATGAGTGTAAAATTCATTTCACTGTAAAGCAATTTATTTGCAATGGTGTGCTGGTGTTGGCTTGTTCTGGCTTGTGAGAACCAACTATCTGCACCTCTTCCCAATTTTGTGACATCACACTGATGGCTTGATTAGCCTTGGTGGAAGTATTTATACCACAGAAATCAACAAACATGAAAATCAGTTTTTTTCCCTGAGATCACATTGTTGAACATCTGCCAGTACACCACTGCTTATTTCGTTCTCTGACTTAAGATTTATCCTGACCACAATGGAAAGAAGGTCTGAAGGTCAAGGCTGTGGAGTTCAAAGTTATAACCAAGAAATTGTTGCAACCACTATATTGCTTCTAATGAATGTCAAGTACTTTAGCCTAGTCTGGGTGCCTGTCTTTTATGTGGGCTGCTCAAATTCTAAAATAAAAGTCCAATTCCATTGGACTTTTGCTTGTGCTTTGCTGTAACATATATTATCTCATATTAACAATGCTTTATCTGAATAACATTTGCAGATGCTATATCACTTTAGCACAGGCTTTGGGGATGAACATGGGAGGTGCTCCGGCAGGACCTGCTGGCACTGGCAAAACAGAAACTACAAAAGACATGGGAAGATGTTTGGGAAAATATGTGGTGGTGTTTAACTGCTCCGATCAAATGGATTTCAGAGGGCTAGGAAGAATTTTTAAAGGCAAGTGTCAAAATCAAACACTGTAAAGTTATTTTTGGTGAATTTATGTTTATTGCCCTTGGATGTTATTTTCTGAGGTAAATCTAAAGTGACATTTTCCCACATAACCAAACTTAGTATAAGTTGATGCATATGATATTGTCATTTTTCTTGGTCAGAAAAGGCTAGATATCATCAATTTCATATGATTCAATACTATTATTGGCATTATACTCCATGAGTTGAATGTGTATTGGATTATGAAAATGGAATCAATTTATTATTGCCTGAAACAAAAGTGGAGAAGGTAAGATCCAAGATGACTAATTGACACGTGTGATCCCCCTTTCTGCTTTCAATCGCACTGAAATGAAAGACTTTTTAAAAGCTAACAACACTGGAAAACAAGAATGAGGGCTATCAGCTGATGAGGAAATTTGAGAAAATCCTGAAAGATAGATAGGACGTGGTTTCAGATGGACAAAGAAAAAGATTAGAGAGCATTTCCATCTTAGAAATCAGTCCTTAGTGGTCTTCTGCTTTCTACCTACCTGCATTCTCTTGGTGATCTCATGCAGACCCAAACTTTCAATACTATCTGTATGATCAAATTTGTATCTTTAGCTTGGACTTCTTGAAATTCTAGATTCAGGTATACAGCTGATATCTACTACTTGGCATTGCCACTTAAATATCTAATATGTCCACACTATTGATCTCCTCTCCCCATATCTACTCCATTCTCAATCTTACCCATCACACTAAATAGCCACTCCTTTCTTCCAGATGTTCAAACAAAAATCTCTTTGACTTATCCTTTACTCTTTCCTTCTCTCATATTCACATCCACCCTGTCAGCAAACACTCTTAGCTCCACCTTCAGAATATACCCCAGGTCTGATCACCTCTGACCCCCACTGCTGTCATCCTGCTTCAAAGCAGTCATCGTCTCCCACTATCCCAATGGGCCTCCTAATGGGCCTCTCCGTGTTTACCCTTGTTCCCTCCATTCTGGTCACAAAACAGCACCACAGCTGTCCTTGTACACGTAAGTCAGATCATGACACGCTTCTGCTGAAAGTTACCGAGTGGTTTTAATGAGAGAAGCTGAAATCCTCATGATGGTCCTATATTGTTTTATACCATCACATCCACTCCTCCTCTGCCCCACTGTATTGTTACGACCTTCTGACCTCCTCCCCTAACACTTGCCCCGCTCTCTCTGTGCTGGACCTGTATTGATCTCTCCAATACTACTTCTCAAAACACTCGTGGCACATCCCCTCCTCAGATCCCTCACTCTTGCTGTCCCCCCGGATACTCATCCACATGGCTCACTTGGTAAAGGATATCACACAAGTCATACTTGAAAATCTGAAGGCATTCTCTTTGAGATGAGGTATAAGATGAGGATTCCCATGATTATTTCTTCTATTCATCATCCATCATTGTGCTTCAGATCCTACCCACTGCAGTAAGGAACAAAGGCAGCAATGACCAAAATATAAAGACTGGAAAGAAAAGAATACAAAATTTTATTATTTTTCTTTTTTTTTAAATTCATTTTTATTGTTAGACTTATTGGGGTGACATCTGTTAGCAAGGATTACATAGGTCTCAGGCATACAGTTCTACAGTGCATTGTCAACTTGATGTATAATAAGTTCACCACCTAATGTGACTTCTCTTTCCATCACCTTATATTTAGCTTCCCCCCCTCCTCTCCCACCCCCTCCCCTTTCTCCCCTCCCTAACCCACTCGTCCCCAAATAAACATTAAACTATTGATTGTGTCCATGGGTTATTTGTTT